>JALPQI010002087.1:0-100501 GCA_025490895.1 Thaumatotibia leucotreta | reverse complement strand
GTTTTGGGAGAAGAGTTTGTTAGTTTTGTAAATAGTATTTATTTTATAGGATGACAATATCAAAATTTCTCAAAATTGCAAATTTTCTTAGTCAACTCCATTGTATGAGTAAGCGTCAGGTGCTTTTGCTGGCAGTCCCAATAGATGTACAACTACACTTCAGTACAAGTTCCATATTGAGACATTGGAAATATTAACACTCAGTCCTAATAAACGTCAGCCTTTCTTAAAATTATGCAAATCATTTAGATATAAGCTAATTATTTCAAAGTTGGGATATGAAGCATTAAAGGTACATACATTAATCTTCGTTTAAATGCCCTAATAGTTGATTCTATCTTATCGATGGCAAGTATTGGTACAGCGTCGGGTATTAGTTAAGTACTTCCACCTTACAAAAAAAAGTCTACGACAATTTTGTTCTCTCGATGCCTTCTCTCGTTAGTTTAACAAGCGTAATGCAATAAAACGCAATCGGTGGTCCTCATTATCCAAAATGGAGGAGAAAGTTTTTTTAACTGATAACTTTCAAATTAGCGTTGTTTGTGATTTTATATGAAACAGAGCGGTGCATTTTGGGACACAATTTGTTATCTTTTTGTTCAGTTGCCTAGTCAGTAGAAGTCGGCCTTCAAATCTGGCGATCCTGGGATCTAATATAAGTTTATATTTTATGTAATACCCCAACATCGCGCCTCATCTTCATCATATCAGCCATGAGACCAACTGCTGAACATAAATGCCTACGGACCTCCATAATATGTACAGTCAAGGGCATTAATATATATACACTTCTCCATACTGATCCCTTACAAATGTGTCTACTTATATATTAATGCACTCGACTGTACCAGTTAGAAGTGACTAGCAGGCCGTTCCGCAGTCGTATACGATAAGCGAACAGTCACGTGACCATAATAATGTATGGAGATGGTCACGTGCCTTTTCGTGCGAATCTGTCGTTCTCATACCAGTGGCATAGCGTGCCTTGTCGGGGCCCCGTATAAAATTTTTTTAAGGCCCTTATATGGAAGTAATATAAATTAGAAAGTTTTTATTCTTTTTCCTTACACACTTTGGGGGCCCCCGTGGCCCGGGGGCCCCGTATAATTGATACGGCAAATACGGCAGTAGCTACGCCCCGTCTCATACATTTCCTACTTGTAAAGGTTAAACCAAAAGAGCATTCGCTGTTCTAGCGCCCGTTCTACGAAATCAACCAATCACGTTTTGTGTACCGATCGAATTTCGTAGAGTGGGAGGTTAGAACAGCGAATGCTCTTTTAGTTTACACGCACCTTTAGACAAACACCGAAGTTCGTAAATTTCCATTGTCTCAAGGATTCGTTTCTGTCACTCCAAACTCCAACGTTTCCCGTCTTTATAAGTTAGATCTCTAGAAGATGCTACCCATCTTCTGGCTCCTACTACAATCTCGGGACGATATGGTGGGGGCAAGTCTAAAAACAAGGTTTATACATCTGCAAGTTATTACTGCAAGCTTTGAAACAAACTTATATGCAAGAAAGTAATGCAAACATGCAACTATATACGAAATATTAATAAAGAGAAAATCTTTCATTACTTACTGAGAAATTACAAGTACGAGTACCGATCAAGAGAGGGAAATAATAGTTGTTCTCACGTACCGTTTATCGATTAAAATATGCCGCATAAATTATACTACGGCAGTATGAATGAGTTAACGACTTGGATCACGATTGTATCTGTGAATGAACTTAATATAATATTAGTTTCTCTTCGTGAACCTTATGTCTATTTAAATAAGGTCTTTTAATGTACAAAAAATAGTTCTGAAACGTTTAAAGTTTGGCCTGTAACAAATAAACTTTGTAAAGGGCCGGGAGATATCTTATAAACTCTTATACAGATACCATACTAAGCTATATAATTATAATAAATACACAGGTTACAAAATACTTTATACACCGTGTTTTAATTGATTTCCGTTAAATTAAAGGGGAGCTTATTTAGGTCAAAAATAATCAATTTCTCTAAGAAACTAGTGTATTAATTCTTACTGTTATTGAGTTATTCAAAAATAAGTTTAATGACTGAACAAGTGTTATTAATTGTAACCTTTATTACATCCTAATGTTACTTATTTTGACGTGTGCCGTCAGTCATCTGAAATCTTATTCTTAAGGTTCTCTCACACTTTCCATTACAATTATTATGTATGACATAGAAAAAAAAAATTTTTACGATGTAACTTGTCCAATTTAACGGAAATTTATAAAAACACGGTGTACAGTTTACAGAAAATATAACAACTGACAAATTTTCCCATTTACTTCTTATCTGCCGTCTACTATAAGAAAAAATGTCTACGATTATCTCTGGTTTATAGCTGTTACCCGCGATGTAGGCAATTAACACACTTAGCGACCAGCACCATCTGGCGGGATTCGGGTTAAGCTTTATCGGAAGCGGCGTAATAGTTAGCACCATTTCTGATCTAATGATCAATTGTATCGCTCGAGATAAAGTGATCGATAATTTAGGTTGTTAGGAGTTTTAAACAGTTTGATTGCACGAACATTAATCGTTAGACCCTTTCAGAAAAGTGAGAACAATCTAAGTGTTTTATTGCCAAAGAGAGATGTAATTATAGTGACTGTAAAAAGCGACATTTTTTCAAACGAAAGAACCAGTGTCGATTTAGGTTATAAGATGACTGATTTAATATAATAATTTATTCTCTACAAGTTACCTCTTTGTTTACAATAATTGAATTGCCAATTATTCCTAATGTATTTTATAGAAAAATGGTTTTGAAATAACACTAAAAGTAAACATGAACCAAGCCTTGAAATTAAAAAATTTTAACTTTGACACTGTGACTATCATTATGACAGTTGCTAGGTAAGAACCTCATATTATTGTCACTGTGGCAAGTATAAAATGGTAGATTAAATAAATAAATTTAATTGACTATACAATCTGTACATTTTACATTTCCTCTTGTTCCAAATTAGATAATCGATGCTCGAAGTTCTTCGACAGTTGTAGGAAGTATTATTTTATGGTTTAATAAACAAGTTTTCGGTATCTGTTCTCATTTCCAATTTAATTGCGACTTGTTTTGAGTAATTGATGTCAGCGTCATTTTACTCTACTACTGGGCTATTAAATAAAAATAAATTACAGCACAAATCGACCTAGTCCCACGAAAAGCTCATTTAAGGCTCGGGCTTGTCCAGTAATCACGTCATACGATTTTGCCCTGTTTTAGACCCCCCCCCCATCCCCCATGGTGATATATGGTGATATTTTCTGTCCCCCCCCCATCCCTAGCCAATGTGACGTGTAATTTTTGCCAACTTAAGGAGTCCTTTTAATAACACTTGAATTTATGTAGGTACTTTTTTGCCACCTACGAGTTTTAAAACTTAGTACCTACTTATTTAAAAAGTAATTTATACAAAAGTTATGACCATTTTTACTGGCTATAATGCTGTTCAAGTAAGTTTATCAAAAACTTATGTACGAAATATTATTTAATATTCACAAGTGCTTTACGGTGAAGGAAAACATCGTGAGGAAACCTGCATACACCTGCGAAGAAATTCAAGGGTGTATGTGAAGTCCCCAGCAAGTACCGGGCCAGCGTTGGGACTACGCAAAATAGGCACGTATGATGTCGAGTTGCGGAAAAAAATGGCCAGAAAAACAACAACAACAACAACAATGCTGTTCAACAGATTCGAGAGTAACAAACAATTACACCTGATTTGTCCGATGACCCCGCCCCACCCTATGGAGATAATTGGTGATTTTTTCTTGACCCCCCCCCTCCCCTATACAGTATGACGTGATTAATGGACAAGTCCCTTAGGTTGTGGATGCTGAGAGACGATATACACATATTTTAACGACAAACCGGCCTTAATCGCGTAAACTTACGTTTAATATTATCCTGACGTTTCGGGCGTGACGGTACACGCAGGCAGACTACGGATAAAATATGAGTGATAATCGTGAAAGTTTACGACGATATACATCTCGTTTACCTCAAACTATATGGATAATTGTTGATATACTTAATAATCTACCGTTTAATTTTTTGCTCGTGTTACAAGGCTCACCCTGCATAGGTATGTAGATATATCCGGTATAGTCATTACATAGAAAATAACTTAAATAACCATGGCCACATCGAAAAAAATGCTCTCGCCGGGATTTGTATCCGGGACCTCCAGCTCCGTGACGACATAATTAGGTAAATATGTATACGTTATCATTTTAAACAACTTTTACTAACTATATGTCATTTGATCAAAATACTTAAAACACGTGTATAAGAAGTAAATTAAACGTTTCAATGACAACATAATTATACTAAAATAAAAAGTCTAACCTTGTATATGACAGCTGTCGCTTGTCGGATCTATTTTATTGATTACAATTTCCTAATTTGCATACACATTGGTAAATATAGTAGGTACACTGTCACACCATATTATACAAGAAATTTAATTAGACCGAAGAGCTGGCGACTTCCTCACACAGCGTATCAGCATTGCGATAGCGAGGAAATACCGCCAGCATTCTCAGTACAATATCATAAGGTCCAATTTTAGATACAGATTTTCGCGTGGGCCAATTATAGCCTCTTAAGACCCAATGTACATTACAATGCACATACTTGTTGCAATCCAATTTGTATCTTTCGTGAACCAATTAAAGTAGAATTTCTTTTGTTTCATTACTTTTTGAAAGAAACGAAATTCTTACCAATTTACATACAGAACAAAGTTCAAATTAAAAACAGGAAAACTAACTATGGTGGGCCTTACGAGGTTAAGAAACCTATCTAATTAAAAGGTAAAATGCGCCAGATCACGAAATTCTTAGGCACATCCTGAAACGGCGCCATTTCATAATAAGATATGCCTGAAAGTTGACCCGGCATATCACGATTTGCCTGATTATGAACATTTAAATCAAATTCCATTACACCAAAATCCGGTCATAATATGATATCTTGATTATAAACAATGATATAATACTATAATAGCACCATAGAAAAATGTCCCATTGTGTTATTATGACACACTTGCGTCACAATATGACAGTTAGTGGCGCATGACTAAGTATAGTGAATAAAGTCACGTCATATTTGGCATCCCTTTCTGTCCTTGTTAGGTGTAATCTGTTAAGAATACATCCTAGTTACTTATGCGATAGTTATTTATTTTTAGAATAGATTTTGAGCGTAGCGCTAATGGAATATATTCGACGCGGAATAGAATCGGCTTAAGCCGGGCGGAAAATGCTTTATATATCGACGGAATAAAAACGAAAACGACGCGACTTCGGATGATTCGCTCTTAAGGCCCGGGCCATACAATGCTTTTCATCACACTTGCCGACAAAAAACTAAGTTTCAAGACAAAATATTATTAAATTAGGTACGTACTCACATTTCTATTACTCCCTAGGGAATCTCACTTTTCTATTACTCCCGCTACGCATGCAAGCAATGGCGCGCTTAGACAGAAAGTGTGATGAAAAAAATATTCCACTCATAAGCCCTTTTAAGCACTTAGGTAGTGATCGTAATTCACCCATTACACTCACAATCATATAGGTTTCTATTCTTTAAGTATTTAACAAGCGTTTAACAGCCATATTATCGAAACTATCCAAAAAATAGAAAGCCGATAAATGCGCGGGAGCATCACGCACACACAGACACACATACACACACACACACACACACACACACACACACACACACACACAGTTTATGTAGACACACAGACACAGCTTGACCTTTCATCGGAGATTGTGAAAGTAAAGTTTAGTCGACGGATGCTTCTGAGAGTAAATTTGTAACGATACTAACGATACTAAATATTACACAAGTGATGATTTAAGAAGTAAAAAACTCGAGGGTTACGAGTTAGTAAGTTAGGTACTATTTAATGTGCTAATGCCTGAGTATCCTAAGTGGTACTTGAAATATTAGTTATTACAATTACTTAAAAAAATACTTGAGGCCGGTCCTCAGGATGCTTAGCCAAGTTGCCAGTCGCTAACGCTTAGTAGCGTATCGTAGTTTTCCCTCTCTGTCACTCTTTCATATTAGTGCGACAAAGACAGTTAGCTGCCTTTCGTTTACGATTGACGAATAAGCGTTAGCGATTGGCAACTTGTCTAAGCACCCAGGTATTTTTTTACCTATACAAATTAACCTTATCTCCCGGGAGGGCGGTAGGTATTTGTTTTTGATATGAATAATAATTTACTTTACCTATTTACTTTGAAAGTATAGGATACGTTAGGATTTACTCGATACACGTAATGCATTTTTCATCACACCTGTTCGGTAAGTGCGCCAAAGCGCTGCGGCGATGCGCGCCGTCGATGCGTCATTACTCCCTAGGGCTATCAAGGATTTTCATACAACATTACGTTATGTCGCACTAGCGCGGCGCACTTTAGACCATTTTAGAGTAGTTTTGTGAAAATATATTGCTTTATTTACTTTTTTTGCCTCACAGGTGTGATGAAAAACATTGTGTGTACCACGGGCGGTACACAAATTCTTATTTCATCATCAGCCTATGTTAGTCCACTGCTGGACGTAGGCCTCTCCTATTAACGATGCATATAGACGCATTAGGAGGTAAATGCCCATAATCGCCACGCTGGGCAAACGGATTGACGATCGCAGTAATGTGTCCACTATGATGACGCTGCTGCCCATCATCAATCTTGTAGAATGGTCAGTGACACTTCAATCCCTTAGTCGACTCTTACAACACCCGCAGGAGGAGTTGGGGTTGTGACAAATTTATTCTTATTGCCGTAACCACACGGCAAAGGTATGGAGGTATTTTTTACTTATACAAATTAACCTTATATCCCGGGAGATAATTAATTCGTATAGGTATTTGTTTTTGATATGAATAATAATTTACTTTACCTATTTACTTTGAAAGTAATGCATTCTATCGCGCTCGCACCGACATATTGGAGTGAGCGCGATGGCCTGTTTTACGTATCGAGTAGAACCTAACGTTACCGATACTTGGAAAGTCATGGTTGGCTATTGACTACTTAATCGAGTGGACAAAATTAACATAAACTTAGTAATGATCTGTAAAGATCAAAAGCTCATAGCATAATATTAATAACAGGAGAACGGTGACCTTGATGCAGGTATTCTGTACATTCATATTTCAAATCGTTTGGTCAGTTGACTTGGATATGATATTTTCGATTTACGTACTATGGCTGAAAATATGAATTCTTAGTAATGATTAAAAATAAAATATATTAATAAATAAAATTAAAGTAATTGTGAAAATGGTGCTATGTACTTTCACCTCGGACGTTGGTGATCTTAGTCGTTTTTTGTTTGGTATATGACATCCAATATTTATAAATTTTATAATAAATTAAATTAAATTAAGAAAATAAATATTTTTTTTATTTATTAACTACCTACTGATGCTAGACAGTATCAATA
This sequence comes from Thaumatotibia leucotreta, assembly GCA_025490895.1. Classification (NCBI taxonomy): domain Eukaryota; kingdom Metazoa; phylum Arthropoda; class Insecta; order Lepidoptera; family Tortricidae; genus Thaumatotibia; species Thaumatotibia leucotreta. Next base: position 93,000 of record JALPQI010002087.1, on the reverse strand, counting down.
TTTTATGTACTTCCCCCCAAAAGTACCCCCCATATTTCAAATTCATTTATTTCCGTTCTACGGCCATTGTCGGGTCACCAACTCACAATAATAAACACAATACTCTTTATTGCACACTTATTCAATATACAAATCTTAAAGGTGGAGGAACCATAACAGGCGGCCTTATCGCTAGAGAGCGGTCTCTTCAAACAACCTTTGGGCAATGAAACGATGCAACCAGTAAAAGAACAGTAGGTGATGCAAGACATGAAATAAGGACCACTTCCATGTGTGTCAAGGGATGTGAAGGTACGAGATGCTCCCTTAAGGTGCATTCAGACCAAACAAGCATTCGCTGCTCTATCCCCTACTCTACGAAATCAACGAATCACGTTTTCTGTAACACACACACGATTGATCGAATTTCATAGAGTAGGGGGTTAGAATAGCGAATGCTCGTTTGGTCTGAATGCACCTTTGTCCTCGGAGCAAAACGGCTGTAATGTAACAGACGCACAGAGGTGATCCTATAAGGGTTCCGTTTTTTCCTTTTGCGGTACCGAAACCACATAAATTAAAAACAAGTATTCAAAATCACCTTAATAACGTCACGTTTCTTGTATATTTAAGTAAACGTAAAATAGTTACCTAAATATACAAGAAAATATTTTTTTTTTGCCTTTTGAAATTAAATTATGTGTACGAGTTTGATAAAAATATCACAATGTAACCATTAAAATCGGACAAGGAAGTACCTACATAATACAGTGTCTATAGTGAAACGTGAAATAATTTTAATTACGATACAGTTTTAATCATCGAAGGTAATTGGCAAGGCCGATAATCAGGTATCGACCGGAAACGAATCGGAACTATTTAACAGCCAAGCGTGAAAGGTCGTATACGGTCAACCATTTCCGGTGCTCGAAGATAGTCATTTGAAAATGATATGGTCTTGATTTTTGTAATTAGTAAAGTTTACATAAATTTATTTATCATTATACATTTACATTAATAAAAAGCTTACAATTTAAAAAACCGGCCAAGTGCGAGTCGGTACGCGCGCAATGGGTTCCGTACCATTATCAATTTATTATTGAAAAAATACAGTTATATCAACCTACCTCAAAAACTATAGGAGATAATTTAGTCAAACCAAAAATCGTTGATAGAGTTTATTAATGTGCATAACATATATTTTTTTTAGAATTTTATATCGCGTAGTTTAAAAAATAGAGGGGGGGACACATTTTTCAGACTTTGAGAGCTGATATCTCGAAAACGATTTGCTTTAATAAAAATGTGATTCATAAAACTTCATATCAATTTCAAAGACCTTTCTATTAATACCCCACACGCTTATATACAACTAAAAAAAAAAAATCTATCCTTCAGTTACATGTATGGAGGGCCCCCACCCCAATGGTTTTTTTTTACAACTTAGTATCATAATCCTGTAGCGGTTCATACAACACAGATCCTTACCAAATTTCGTTACTGTAGCATTTATAGTTTCCGAGTAAATCGGCTGTGACAGACGGACAGACGGACAGACGGACATGACCAATCTAATAAGGGTTCCGATTTTGCCATTTTGGCTATGGAACCCTAAAAACAATAACTACTTACGAATAATATTAACTACAAACTAAATCTTAAAAAATAAATAATAAATGTAATATTAAAATATTAACTTAAATAAAATTAAGCCTAAAAAAGCTGGAGCTAGGTACCAACCCAAACCGCCCCGATTGGTTCCCGAAGCAAAGCTGCCCATCACGCTCGCAGCTCGCAGCGTTTCCGCGCTGAATCGCGATGGACAGTCTTTGCTCCAGCAACGAACTGGAGCGGTTAGTAAAGCCATTCTTTGAGTAGGTACTTCAGTTTCACCAACCCCGAATGAAATACAGGGTGTCCCATTAGTACCTATGGGACATGAAAGGAAATTACCTTAAATATTTTAGAGAGGATATTTCGCTGAAAGAAGACTTTATGTTATTTTTAAAGGCAAATTAAACTGCATTCAAAGTTTTTCGAAAAAATATTTCTTTCACCCGGAAATCGAACTAACAACAATTTTTTTTCGAATTTTGAACCAAGCATTTTTGGTTATTATTTTAGTTTGAGATACTATGTTTGTATTGTATTGTTATTTTTTATCCATTATTTCGAATGATATCATAAAATTATGAAATCAAAATATTTCCTACTAAATTAGGCTTGATGCTTAGAAAAAGCTAGTTTTTATGATTTTTTTAAATGCAGTATCATTTTTATTTTTTTTACTTTTCCTTCATGTCCCATAATCTTGGGATACCCGGTAGTATATCTGCCATTTCTGATGCACGTGCTGCACACGGATTCGGTGTGGCTGAGCCTTTAGGTTGCATGTTCACTTCGTTTTGACCACCATGATCACTCCGATCTATATGACGGCGACACCACACTATGTACTTTCAAGTCTCCGTTAACACATCAAACAAGAGAAAACAGTCAACATTCTCATCAAACAAATTTGACCTTAATTATCGCCGCGACATTTCTCGCCCCACATACAAGTCTGTTAACCAATAAGGTCACATTTCGCCTGTTCCGGCTTTCGGCACCTTGAACACGTATTGGTTTGTAATTGAATTATTAAAAAAAACGTGGGCCTAAGTCAAATACAGAGTGTAAATCTAAGGCCGTGGTCGTTTCGGCCCGCCGCGTTTCGCCCGCCGCGCTGCGGGCGAAAACGACCTTTCCAGAGCATTTCCAGATGTCATAATCATTTGTAACTTAAATAATATTACTTTTCGTGACACTTGTTGTCTAAACGTCCCATTGCCTGCATGCGTAGCGGGAGTAATAGAAATTCCCTAGGGAGTAATAGAAGTGTCAGTACGTCATTTAATAATATTTTGTCTTAAAACTAATTTTTTTGTCAGCAAGTGTGATGAAAAACATTGTATTCATCACGGTCGGTAAGCGGAATACTAACTCGAGTCATTAAAAGTAACAAAGTTAACTGGAAGAGATCCCTTACATGGATAAGTTCGCGTTTGTACCTTTTTGAATTGTTGTGTATTTTTTGTACCTGTTTTTTTGTGTACAATAAGTAATTTACATACATACATACATACAAAGTTCTAACACTGTCGTTAGTAATTCCGCACAATGTATTATTAAACAACTAAAAAAACTCGTATTTTTCTTATCCTGATAGCAAACCCTTTTATTTGATACATATCATGGGGGTTGTTTCCAAATAGCCAGTTCGCCATTTTCGGGAGGCCGCTATATTTGATTTGTAATTACGTTTCTTAGCTAGTTTTGTATTGTCATCAGAACTCAGAGCGTGTGCACAATTTCATCCTAACCGAAGACCGAGAAGTGGGTCAAATTTTCTTACATACATAGTTACAAGTGATGCTAATAAAAGCGTGTTAAAAACCTTTTAAATAAAGATTACACTAAAGGATTCTATTCCCTGTTTAATATACGTGTATACGTTATATCGTCGCTATCGCCCGTATTAGATTAACACACGTATATAGCAGCTCTCGAAGTGCATAAATATATAAACAACGTTATTGTCAAGGTGATAGAAGAATACATTTTTATTACGATGGCGAATGTAATCGAAAAGGACAAATGGACAAGGTCATAGATTGATCGTTACGACGTTTAGAATCGAACGGTTTCGTTTTCTTTTTAAATGCCAGCGATATAGCTATAGGTACCTAATGGTTTTTTTATTAAGTAATAAAAAATGTATCGACAGTTTCTGTTTTTTGGGCGTGTGCAAGTATGCGCTGTTTATTATTTTTAGTGAATGCGATAGGTTGTAAAAAATATAATGACTGGTGGTGAGTGCAGACGTGATTATATTTTATTCGTTTAAAGTCTCCAGTGGCTTTTTGTGGCTCAATAATACATTGTGTACTGTTTTTTTTTCAAAACAGTGGCAAGTAATTATTTTATAAAAATTATAAAAGATGTAGCTTAAGAAAATTTTTTGTGGTTATGAACTTATGAATCATTTATAAGTTTCATTACATTTCACGTAAATAGGTGGGTACCTATTTTCTCTATCCGTGTGCGTACCTATCTACATGTTTAAGTCCCATTTTAGTAAAGTTTAAGCATAACTATACCAATTTGGAACTCATCCCCTTATTCGTTTCCTAACTTAGAAAGCCTAAGTATCGTTTATCCCTTTCTATTTTATAGACATAACATAATCAATCATCAATCTTTTGTCAAATAATGGTCAGTGACACTTCAATCCCTTAGTCGACTCTTACGACACCCGAAGGAGGAGTTGGGGTGGTGACAAATGTATTCATACTGCCGTCACCACACGGCAAGACCCTCTACTCTTTCAAAACTCAGTCTAGACTCATCTACGCTCCAATTCACACATTTGACGCACAAATTACACAAAACGCATAACGTAACGGTTGCATGTCATGAAAGGCCTATCACGAACTACGAAAATCGAATATTTCGTGCATCTGTCCTAGTCAATCTAACAGAGGTGTAATAGGAGTGACAGATGCAGTTGCTCGTAACGTTACCACGTGCCGTCAACGTAGCGTTATCTCTGTCATTTTCATGAAGACGTAATTGGACTGATAGAGACAAATGCTTGGAATTTTCGTTATTTTAAGTTCGCTGCAGGCGTAGCGGTTTTACAGTACTGTTGCATTCTGGCGACCTTGTTTTTTGCAATTATAAGTGCATTAAAATAATTTCGATGTAATTTAGGATTGTTAGCATGTTTCTTTAAATGAGGTTACGAAATTATAAGAATGGATTATCTGTTTTTGTTAATACATCGATGTTAAAGCTTGACGCTTAGCATGGCTCGCCGAGATCGTATAGGATAAGCGGTAAGTCAGGTGACCTATATAATAGAAACAAAGTGCAACTGATATGGATCCCAGGGCACGAGGGCTTCTTTGGCAATGAAAATGCAGATGAGCTTGCAAGAGAGGGTTCTACAAACAACTTTGTAGGCCCAGAACCATTTGTGGGACTCTCATAAGGAACCGTAAAAACAGCCATGAAAGAGCGAGTTAGTTGGAAGCACCAGGAAGAATGGATCAACCTGACGGGGCTCAGGCATTCAAAGCTCTTTATGCACGAAGTAGTATCGGGCTGGAGCAAAAAGCTTTGGAAATAATATAACCACGGATTGAAAAATCAACCCTAAATAAAACGAATAAGTACCTATTCGATAGCTTGAAAGTCCATCCGGGACCCAAATAAGATGCATGATTATGAGCAAAATTATGTATTACAAGCTACGTCTCAGATAATTAAAGTAAAAGGTATACATTTTCTGCGTACAAGGCAGTATTCCTCTAATAAAACCATTTATAATTAATCTAAATACGACACTAAAAATGAATACAATACACACGGAAATACGAATTCCCTCAGCAAGCAATTTTAAGTTTAGAATTAAAACAAAAGACGCACGGTACGATCAGCAAAAACCGCAGTCTGCAGATGACATGTTTTAAAATATTTTTGTTCTAATACTTTCATTAACGTACAAAAACTTCCTACCTTGTCTCTACTATGTTCTCATCGTTTATAGCTAACTGATTTCAAGAAAGAAGGAAGTTCTCAATTCGACTGATTATTTTTGTATGTATGTTACCCGATATCTCCGATGATGATTTTAAAAAGTTTCAGTTTCAAAAAAAGGAAAAGTAATTTATTTCAATGACGCTGCTTTTCTTTGCTGGTGGTAGGACCTCGTGCTGGGTCCACCAGGATAGCTACCTCCGTCTTACCTTACCCGTTAACCTGCCACTAAATAGCAGTTTTTGCACTGCTGTGTTTAGGTTCGGGGGTAAGATAGCCGGTGTAATTACTGGCATAGATAGAGGTAATCCATCTAAGTCCTCAGGGGAGGCAGCGCACAGGCGATTTTTTGGTCACTATGTCCCGCCTCAGTTCCCGCTTTCCATCAGGTGGGTGAGAGCTCAGTTGTTTACCTTCGTCACATAAAAAAAATACGAATTTCAGAGTTTGGATCCTTTTCGTTAAACTACGTCCAATTTTGTTGCCATTGCGGACCGTACCTGCGTCTGCGCGTGGGAACTGGCACGCAGCTAATTAGCCTCTAATCCCCCGGTCTGTTTGTCGGTGCATCTGTAAACAGTGGGACAGTGACAGAATTAGTAGTTTGTATCTACTTGTAACCATAGAAACATAATTAATTATGAAAAAATATGAATAATACATAGGTACAAAATATTATGCTCGATTTTAAGCTGAAATGGTCTTTTATATTATGAATATGGCTGTCTTTCAATAGAATTTGTTGTCTTTGACACATAATCATGAAAAACTTATTTTTACGTTAAATACTAATTAAAGCAAAAATCGCATTTGTAGTTTAAGTTAGTTATTACAAGGGATTTTAGTTTTAAGAATGTGTTGAGCTTTTTTTGTTCATTTTATATTAATTAAGGTCCGACAAATCCAATTGTGCTAATTAAAGTAATAAATATCAATAATTTTAACTAAATATGTATGTGAACTCAAGGTTTGATGTTTTAAGTTGATGGTAACATTGGTACGAGTAACACCAAAGCTGTGTTCCCAAAATAGTGATACTGAATATACTGATAATAAAATAATGCAAGTTTTCAGATTTGTTTAATTTTTTTCGATTTCTAATGTTATGTTATCTACTTATCCGTGTTTTGTCTGTCAATGTTGACTCGTGTCGTCGGAGCCGGGGCGATTGGCAGGTTTATCGTTCTTATGAAGGTGCATTCAGTGAGACCAAACGAGCATTCGCTGTTCTATTCCCCACTCTACGAAATCAACGAATCACGTTTTGTGTGACGATAGAATTTCGTAGAGTAGGGGGTTGGAATAGCGAATGCTCGTTTGGTCTGAACTCTGAATGCACCTTGACCTTGACACTGACGTGAAAGCTTTTTACGACCGGTTAAGACCGTCGATACCTATATGAAGGATCACCCGTATTCTGTATAAGCACGATATTAGAGTGTAATGGTTTATGATAATGAATTGGTGTATGACCATTAAACTTATTTCTTTTATTTATTGACGTAATTTAATAAGTTTTTAATTTTTTCTTAAAAGTAAATATCATTAAACCAAAGTGGTTTGTCTTGATACCCTATTCCGCTTAAACTGTTACTATAGCTAATACATAATCATTAGATATTGATATTACATAATCTAAATAAGTTCTAACAACATAAAGTGTAAGGTACAAACTTAGCTTAATTTTCGGGGCTATTTTACTTGACTAATTTAATAGAACTATACAAAACGCAAGATCGTGATATAATTACCAAATGAAATAGACAGTCTTAAAGTGTGCTGTTGAAAGGGACAAAAGAAACCGGCCAAAGTCAAAGATCAAGTTGCGCCGGCGATCGCCGCACGCGCAGAGAAAGTGGCCCTGCGAAGATGCGCGGAATGCGGGGAAATGGACATTCGCCGCACCTTGTTTATGAGTAAAACGATTTTTTAAGAATAAAAGTAATGGTGGCCATGTGGTGAAGGCAGTAAGAATACATTTGTCGCTAGGTCACTATCGCAACTCTTCCCGCGGGGATCGTAAGAGTCGACTAAGGTCACAGTCATTATTTGATAGAAGATTGCTGATGGGCAGCAGCGTCATCATAGTGGATACATTACTGCGATCGCTCCGCTTGCCCAGCGTGGCGATTATGGGCATTTACCTCCTAATGCGTCTATACGCGTGGTCAATAGAACAGGCCTACGTCCAGTAGTGGACTGAGATAGGCTAGGCTGATGATGAAAAGAACAACCCATACTCAATTTTGACGTAGTTTTTCGTTAGGAAACAGAATAATCACTTGATTATAATCAGTAAAAAGCTTAACACAGGCGTATCCGGGTAATACCGAATTTGGGCTAGACGGAATACTACTTAATTATATCCGGTTGTTGCTGATGTGTAGAAAATAATTTAGGAATTACCGCACCCTACACCTTACCGGGCTAACGTTTTCTATATGTATTATATTCTAAATAATTCAGCGTCTTTTCTTGTAAATTGTGCAATAAATAGACACATGCCTTTATTTAAAAACTGACGTCATACATTTGTTTACTAAAAAACCTAATGATACTTTGTAGGAACCTTGAAAGTTAAAACAACTTGGCAAATGCAATCATCTTCGGTCATAAAATCACCACACTGTGTCAATGACATAGTCACTGAGCGTGACTGTGTCATTATGTTGTCATAAGTTAAAAAGCGGCATAATTCTTACGCGCATTGTTGAAACATAAGTTGAGGCTTGAATCGATATGTCACTAAAGTAATAAGTAATTTCTTGGGAATGAGAACACGATTAAATACACAATATATCGTCGGTTGACAACCAAAACTCGCTAAGTAACAAATACCTACTTGAAATAGAGATCGTACCTATCTCAGTTCTGATTCTGATTCAATACATAAGTGGTTGTTAAGAGTAGTGACAGTTTTTATAGTGAGTTTTGGTTGTCTCCATTCCATCACATCACATCACATGATCAGCCTATCTCAGTCCACTGCTGGACGTTGGCTTATCCTATTAACTATGTGACACATCCGGAGGTAAATGCCCATAATCGCCACGCTGGGCAAGCGGATTGGCGATCGCAGTAATGGGTCCACTACGATGACGCTGCTGCCCATCATTAATCTTGTATCAAAGAATGGTCAGTGACATTTCAATTCCTTAGTCGACTCTTACGACACCCGCGGGAAGAGTTGGAATGGTGACAAATGTATTCTTACTGCCGTCACCACACGGCCAAAAGTACGGGTTAAAGCACGATGTTGGTGAATCTTCGTGCTGTAGTAGTAGTTGTTGTGGCCTTTGATATTTAAGATATACATTCAACCAGTTGGAATTCCATGCTACTCCGGAACTTTGACATAATGACGTTATAAATCAGATTATATTATAAGAAATATCTTACCACTTGTCTAAATATTTATCACACGGGTTACTCACGTAATTTAAGTCGATAATTGCTGTCGAGCAATTGTCGACAGCAATGACATCGAGGGCAAACACATGAGGATCCTCTAAATGGATCGAAACATGTCGATATTTCGATCCATTTAGAGGATCCTCATCAATCGGAGCGGGTGCTGCCCGTGGCCAGCACCCGCTCTAGCAGAGCGCAAGCCCGCAGTACACGTCGGGCTTTGGTTGCGGATACTCCATGATGAGGATCCTCTAAATTGATCGAAACATGTCGAGCAATTATCGACTTAATTTACGTGAGTAACCCGTGTGATAAATATTTCAATATGTTTGAGTCTCACGTTAGTTATAATTCTAAAACTACCACTTGTCGTTTAAAATCGAAAATGTCCTTTCGGAATTACAATGGGCTGGACGAGGCTACAACTACAACAGTTAAAGTAAACATTCAAATCAAAATCTGTGTCTGCCCGCTCAAAATGCTAAAAATCATTATGCTCTCAGGTTTTTACAAAGAAGCCTACTACTATGTATAGTGTAGTGAAAACACTGTAGTACGCATTCATTCGTGTCTCCAGCCGATTGGAAATATTATCAAACTGATGTTGCGTGCACATTATGCAAGAAGGAATCAGTTTTATTGTGCAATTTATTACCCGGCGATTATCGATTAGGGATCCGTATTGGGGCGGGAAAGCCGGAGTATGTGTTGAATTTATAAATAATTGTTCATTCATTATTACATGAAGCTTACCTTTTAGTGATAATGATAATAGAAATCTCGGCTCGAATGCGCGAAGTGAATTTTGAGCTAGTTTTTCTTCAATTTTTCGCCAATTTCATTGGCGCCCCTACACATACTTTGTAGGGTCCATGGATTATTGGGATGTTTAATATAATAGTAGGCACTAAATATCAGTCAAAAATACGTTGTTCTTTTAGACTCTCTTGTGTGTAGTTAGCTCAAACTTTGTGCAGACAAAATATAGAATGACAACGAAAAGATTACCATCATAATTCCTGTGTATTTTTTTGAAAGTGTACTCTATACTGGTAACGCAAATACGTAAGTAAATTATCATTGAAAGTCATCATGTAGGATCATCTTTATAGGAGCGTCCGTAATCTAAGCCCAGCCTATAGAACGCTTTACAAATTATACTGTAGAATCACTGTGCTTGAAACAATATTCTACAGGTATAAAAGTATTGCGGAACCCTGTCTTTCTACAGCACACGATCTTATCCCATATGTCTGTACCAGTACGAATTAAATTTGCTTAATTACAACCGTAATTAGTGCCGGACCCCTACTTCCTAATAATCGTGTTGTAAGGCTATTATGCGTATGACATGAATGGTCGTAACTTGACATATGACAAGACAGTAATGGCTAGTATAATGTTTCTATGAATATTTTTTTCAGCTGGGCAATTTCTTTGATAACGAACATTGTTAAACTAAAATGCGCTTTTCATTAAAGCTTCTAAAAAGAGAGCAACAAATAAACCTACTTAATTTTCTGAATTGGACAATCATTTAATTTGAAAATTACTTCCTTAACTTGGCAGTGTATCTTATAAGATACTTACTTTATGACCCATTTTCTGTATTTTTTTGAAAGACAGCATTTTTAGGCTAGATGTTTATGGTTTAAAAAAACTCCCTGCTCCATAGAAATGGTAAAATATAAGTAGACCAAAATGAACGGGGGGTAAATATTCGGCGTTTTTAAGGCGTTATTACTGTGTCGCCAAGTATTTTACATTTGTTACCTACAAGAACTAAGTAACTTTGTTACTCTGGTTACCTGCTGTACAGGCTTTGCCTAGTGCAGGAACTAGGCTAACTATTTTTGTAAACCTATACCACGAATAAATGTCTTATGTCTATGTCTTAAGGGATGGCCCTAAGGCTCGCGCCAAACTTTTATTCGAAGAATGATGAGTTCGAATTGTTTGAAAGGTACAAACAATACGTAGCGGTTTGCTAAATTAGAAGCAGTTTATGAATAAGGGGCTAAATCTAGAATCTTGTAAACTAGTATAATGATAAGAAACACATTTAGCAAAGCTATCCACGCAATATGAATATAAATTTATTAGCAAATATGTTTTATTTACAGGTAAGTCGATGTCGACAGCGCTCTCGTTCTCACGATGATGAACTTTTTGCCATCCTACGCAACGGACCTTGTTGATGAGGTATTTACACAATATACTTATTAACTTCGTATTCGTATACTACCTAGGTATGTACATAATCTATAGAATATACTGTATATTCAGTGCATATTTAAATTACTCACGCTCTAGCACACTCATTTTCTGAAAAAAATGTGATGTTATGAAGTGGAATAATTCTAGCATACAGTAGGCTTAGCACAGGATTAGTACGACAATATGGCGCTGCGAGATAAACTATCTATCCCTCTTTTATTCATATTTAGTAAAAGAGACTCTTAGTTAGTAAAATAAGGAAAATCTATCTCGCGGCGACATACTGACATACCAATCATGTGCTCAGCATACAGGTCTCACAGAGAATAGGTCAAAATATTTAGTTACACATAAAAATTTTATCTATGATAGCAAAACACTAAAATGGAATATAATATAGCTAACAAACTTAGATAACATGTTCAACAAAATAATTACGAGTTCCGAAAGTGTAATTGTAAAAAAAAAAAACCTTAATATTTGATACTAAATATCATGTGGCAGGTGCACACACGTGTATAATACCCATTATATATGCGCTTAAACACTTTGCAACCCAATTCTAATTCATAATCACACCCACACCATTTCACCACGGCATTGAACGAGCCGTAACACCAACAAAGGTTCCAATAAAAAAGGGTGCACCAAAATCCGGCATGCCGTAATAAACCAATTCCCATCACCAACTTTATCCAACCAGCATTAGTTCAGCTTCACCGTTAAAAACCACGCGTAGATGCCGGTAGCACTTAAACTGGTCGCAGACCAAGTGATGAGGAATAGCGGACTATCGAAAAGCAAGATGGCCGATACTTTCTCAGAGTGAAAGCCGTGACGTCACCTCGTCTTTGGGACTAGTCAAGGATGTTGGACATTGGTATGCTAATGGTAGCCTGAGGTAATAGGTGTGCCTTAAGCTTGTTATGGTCGTTTCAGGTGATATGTGTGAGTAATCTGAATTTTTGTAATGACGATAAGTGGCCGTCAGTCATTAGACTGACTACTACTATTACAACTCGTTACTACTACACTGTTTGTGTGCAGACAATTAAAATGAATCGGATAAATATTTATGAAGAAGGAAGGTGAACTTATCCCATTAAGGGGTCTCTTCCAGTTCAAAAGTAGCAAAAAAGAACGTTAGTGTCACATCATTTTTATTTGCTTGGTTTATTGTATAGTGATATGTATATGTAGGTTAGGTACTTCAATAATCATCTACCTAACTAAAATAACAATAAAACCCCAAAATAACAAAAAATGTATATATATATCCTCACGTAATCATTTCCATTCAAGTTTTCTGAGTCCATCTTTATGTATGATTGTCATGGTTAATCATTTAAATTCAAGTAACAAGACAATTAATTCAACCCGTAATTATACAAAAACAAGCCATGATCGCGTTTACAAGCCTCCGTGGTACTCGATAGTCGTAATGATTGTAGTGTAAAAAATAATACATGATAAGGACATGATATTCCAGGAACGTAGGACCTTTTTGAATGAAAGGGTAAAATTGAAAATGAAATAGTTTATAGAGGAAAAGTTAAGTAGTCTGGTGCGTGTCTGGTCATCTGATATAATATTATAATAGGTGTAGATGCTGTGATAAGCGATGTTAAGGGAGATAAGGACGTTATCGCTGACCAGTATGGAAATTTAATCCCGATATGAGTAGGTAACTGGTTTAAAGAACTGTGAAATGATCATATCGTTAGTAAACAGTGATTTCTATCTGATTACGGTTGTAAGATTTGATATTGTAAGTGGTACCGCCGTAAACTATAAGTGACTTCGATTCAATATATTTTTTATAAGTACCATAAAGGTAGCAAACGAGCGTACGGCTGATGTTAAGCAGTTAGAGTATTCTGTGGACTGGACTACAAGTTTGAAGACATCAAATATGTGACGATGACCTTATAGAAATATACAGTTCATTCTTGAAGATCTCCGTTAGAAGATCCATCCTCTTGAAAGACTAGTGTTTACTTTTGACTACTGTTAACTGCCGCATGGTGGCAATAAAAATACATTTGTCACCACCCCAACTCTTTCCGTCGACTAAGGGATTGAAGTGTAAATGATCATTTATTAATAAAATTCAAGATTGATGAAGCGTCATCATAGTGGAAAAACTACTGCGATTGTCAATCCGCTTGCCCAGCGTGACGATTATGGACATTATGTACACCTTCTAATGCGTATAGGTAATAGAAGAGGCCTACGTTCAGCAGTGGTCTGAAATAGGCTGCTAAAACCTTTTTGAGGTGCTTTATTTAGCACATACTGAGCTATTTCATCTTGCAAGTAAGTAATATGAGGCAAGCGACTTAAAGGTTCAGCATTACGCGCAATTGAATCTCACTACCTCCTTACAACACGCTGTCAAGTTGATGTCTAAGTATTACAAAAGTAAATACGGTTAACTGACCATGCATGAATCTTATTACAATGTGTATAAAGTGCATGACCATATTTGGGAATATTTGTGTTGCATCTTTTTGCGTTCTACATACATTTGGAAGTTGCAATAAATTGCGACATTTAAGTCCACCTATGCTGTTTGTTCATGAACTTTATCTTGTCCACCACTACGGTAATGTTTTTTGAGTCGCTGTTCAGATCGCGGTTTTGTATAAAAAATAGAAAAAAAAAATTACTAAACTGTGCTGGTTCAAAAGTGCTTGAAAACTGTTTCAGTTCAACATTTACTCTTCAGGACATTATGAGACGATGGTGGTTACCATTTACTACCTTATTTTAAATTACTAAAAGTTTTGTCTTAAAGGTATAGCCAAAATTAAAAATAAATTAATATGAAATAAATAAGATTAAAAATGTACCAAACGGACATTTTTCGGCAAGTTGTCAGGCTTTTCCAGAATGAGTCGCCCTCTGGTTGTAAATTACCTATTAAAATTAATGCAGAAATAGAAGAAACAATATAAGAAAGTGTTGAAAAACATTTTCATCTAATAAATTGTGCTACTTTTTCCCCTAGCCACTCATTTGTTTTGTGGTTGAACTTTATTCCTATATAAAATAAGAGTGACAGCTGGTAACCACAGTTACCAAAAGCAAATGAGGTGACGAGACGGAAGGGTATTCTAACAATAATTCATAATTTTTCACCTTTATATTTTTTCTCACCCTTTTAGCCAACATTGTATCGTTCGTCGCAATCGTAAATTGGACAGATCTGTAAAATGTCCTTCTTATCTCATACTTGCTACCGCTCCGTCTTCGCACGGATACGTAATTACGTATTGTATAATATGGTGTCCATTGGTAATTCTATTTAAAAACGTATCAAAACCCGTTTCTTAGTTTTAAAGATCATCATCATCAGCCTATCTCAGTCCACTGCTGGACGTCAGAAGAGGCCTACCTCTTCTAGAACTATGCGTATAGGAGACGCATTAGGAGGTAAACGCCCATAAGCGCCACGCGTGGCAAGCGGATTGGTGATCGCAGTAATGTGTCCACTATGATGAATCTGCTGCTTCTATCAAAGAATGGTCAGTGACACTTCAATCCCTGGACTCCTACGACACCCGTGGGAAGAGTTGGGTGGTGACAAATGTATTGTTACTGCCGTCACCACACGGCAAAACGGGTTTAAGAGCATATTATTATACAGCGGGAATCGAATTGGTTTTATGCTATGTAGCGACGAAAGTTTCACAACTACTGCCAAATGTATACGCAACATAATGTTAAACATACATAACACAATTAGATGTAACATACTAATGTTGCTTCCCACTATTCTATTCCAATCTAATGTTTCTATATTTTACACTTGGACATCACCCACAGATAACAATGGATCTAATAACATAACATAATAAATTTGCATATGAAGGGAAAGTGTACAAGTTAGAAAACTGTGTACATTGTTTGTGGTTCTCACGAGTAATTAGACCCCAAATTATATGATGCGCGCGGACTATTATTAATACTTCATATTAGGAGGGTTCTGTATGAAATAACTGGAAAAACTCCATTTTGATAAATTTGTAAAATTCTGGCACCTGAAACTGTGTAGTTGACTGTGTTAATTGAAAAACAAATATATATAAATTATAAATATTAGATGTCATATACCAAAGAAAAACGACCAAGATCACCTATGTCCGAGGTGGGGATTGATTTGTGTTTTCACAATATATTCAAATATATATAGTTAAGGCCTTAATTAAGGCACTGGTCTCGCACTCCCGTGCAAATAAAAGAGACAAGGCGCTACTCGCCCGGCGGTGATAGCTGGTAGCTGGGCGAGTATCACCGTGTCTCTTTTATTTACACGGGAGTGCGGCAGGGGAGCTGCAGTAGCGGAAACGCGGGAGCAGCCACACATACTCCAGGAGCAGTCATCATCATCATCATCATCATCATCATCATCATCAGCCTATGATACCTAGTCCACTGCTGGACGTAGGTCTCTCCTATTAACTATGCGTTTAAACGCATTAAGAGGTAAATGCCCATAGTCGCCACGCTGGGCAAGTGGATTGGCGATCGCAGGAATGTGTCCACTATGATGACGCTGCTGCCTATCAATCTTTTATAAAATAATCGACAGTGACACTTCAATCCCTTAGTCGACTCTTACGACACCCGCAGGAGGAGTTGGGGTGGTGACAAATGTATTCTTACTGCCGTCACCACACGGCATCTCCAGGAGGAGTATCGTTTGTATATTCAGTTCAGTTCAGACGACTATTAACTATTACGGAACCCTAAAACTTTCTCCGAAACTAACTGGCGTCTTTCTTATGGGAGAGAAAGAATCAATAAACACTAATTACTGATTAGTTCTGACTAATTACTTTTGAGTTTCACTTTTCTTAGTACGCACGAACGGCGGTACTTATTGTAAGCGTTTGTAGTAATTAGCCTGTCACGATTTTGTCCCACTTACCAATACATAAGGGCATAAAATAGTTATAACCATCATAAATTGTACAGTCGACGTCAAAGATATCGTTACGGTTTAGGTGACAAATATATGTCAGAAGGACAGCCGAGAACGGGGGGGCGAATATTTTATTCCTACTCATCGTACCTACTTACAAAGGTGTATACTATGCATGGACGCACATAATTAAACACAAGGTAAATTACAATCTTTTATTATACTGGTTCACAAATAATGAGAGGTTCTGTCGTGAGAAGAACCAGCAAGAAACTCAGACGGTCTTACATTTTCCAAACTTTAAATAATCACAACAAGTACACACTTAAAACAAGACTATTTACAACACTATAAACTATACTGATAGAAAACGACTGGAGAGTTATAAGCTTGCGTCCATGCATCATTTACTCAACCCTGGAATGCTTTATTCCAACTCTAAATCAAGAATGAATCCTTGAATACTGCGCTAGTGACCTTTTATAATGTTAGCTCCAAACTACCTGCTTCATAGGCGGGTAGATATCAACATGACGTTTAATGTCTACCTACATGGACCAAGCAAAGAACATCTCAAGCAAAACATTGCTTATCGTTTTCTAGATTTTATAACTCTTAAAAAATTAAATGTAAACATTGCAAATAAGACTATTCTCAATGTAAATAACATTATTCCGACGTTCAACGACTTGACATGTCGTAGACGTCTGCGCCAACTGAAGCATGTCTCCGACATATATATTTACACGACTTTATTGCCTTGACATTAAGCTCGTGTATGTATATTTTTGGCACCTAATCCGTAAGGATATCTTTGACGTCAACTGTACAGCGAAATAATGCGATGCAATTATACACGTTGTTCGCGAGCATTCCGAGATTCCGTGGTTAAATTAAAATTCGCATTCTAGACATAAAAAAGCTAAAAATATTATGTAACCTAATGTCAAATGTAACCATTTTTTTTACTGTTTTGAAGACTTTTTGAACGGTTTTCCACATGACCAGTATCAAATTTTAATTATAGTAACAATTCGTGTCGAGATATTTCACTAAGTTTTTCATCATCATCATCAGCCTATGATGGTCCACTGCTGGACGTAGGCCTCTCCTATTAACTATGCGTATAGACGCATTAGGAGGTAAATGGCCATAATCGCCACGCTGGGCAAGCGGATTGGCGATCGCAGTAATGTGTCCACTATGATGACGCTGCTGCCCATCATCAATCTCTTATCAAGTAATGGTCAGTGACACTTCAATCCCTTAGTCGACTCTTACGACACCCGTAGGAGGAGTTGGGGTGGTGACAAATGTATTCTTACTGCCGTCACCACACGGACACATAGTCACGGACTAATAGTTAATAGTAAAAGTTTTTTTATCAAGATTAACCTAGGCATAATGCTTATTACTTTTTATTTATTTTACAATGGGTTGAATTAACTTAATATTAATCATGATTACTTAACAATAGTTAAAATATTCAGGCACAAAGTAACTTAAGTTTTTAATTGTTTGCGTTTGTTCCCAACCAACCTGGTTGAGTATACAGCGTGTTACACCACCCACTGAAAACCTTGAACGGGGTGATTTGGTAGGTTATACTGTACAACTTTTACTATGGAGCTAACCCAGAAATCATGAAAAAAATTTTGGCTGTTTCATACAAAATGTCGTTATCAAAATTAATGAAAAAGACAATTTTTTTTAGATTTCGTGATTGGCCCCATAATAAAAGTTGTTCCGTATAGCTTACTAAGTCACCCCGTTCAAGGTTTTCAGTGGGTGGTTTAACACCCTGTATATGTGTGTAGTTAGTTAAAGGTACCTATTTAGTACCTAACAATTTGATATAAGTTTAGTTCATTTTAAACTATAAACTCATAAAATATTCTAAGCACAGTAGACCATATCAAATCTCCTATTCAAAACATAACGCAGCCGTGTCAACACACTTTACACCGACTACCGTCAAGACATACCTAAAAGTCATATATTTATATCTCATTCCTATGACATAAGCCTTTTTTGACTTCTTCTTCAGCAATGGTGGCACGTGAGATATATGCTCGTGCCTCGCTGCAAGATGCCTTCATTTTCTGCAGACTCTAATCGATGTCACACTCCGAATCCTAGCGGTCATTGTCAATCGATTTAAACGCTTTTGGATGCCCCGATTACTTAGTTTAGTTTGTTTTGTTTATGGTAATGTCACTTTTTAAGGGCTTGCAGAAAATCGGGCATAACGCATTTTATGCTTAGCGCGAAACGGTCTTGAATTCAAAAAGGAAGAAAACTTTGAAATGAGAGCCGCTATATCGTCATGGGCCCCCCACAAGATGGAGCGACGACCTTGTAAAGGTTGCGGGTGTCCAATGGATGCGGACAGCTCACGACCGATCTTTGTGGAACTCTCTGGGGGAGGCCTATGTCCAGCAGTGGACGTCAATTGGCTGATGATGATATCGTCATAGTATCGAAATCTTCAAAATCTTCAGCTCTGCGCTGCGACCACCGTTCGCGGTAGCGAAGTACGAAATCCGCAAATTTCAGGGAGCTTTCTCTGTTTGTCTAATGACGCTTTCGTTGGAGTGAAAGAGACAAATCCCCGAAATTTACGAACTTCGGTATTCGCGGTAGCAGGTCTAGTAAGTTAAACAAAACCATACTCCCTTAGATTATATTAAAACACTTCTTTAGTATTTATCAGATTAAAGTTTTGTAATTTTTTTAATAATTTTCATTGAATGTTCTTTTATTTATGATAAACGATAAACTCATATCATAAAGTACTAATATTATTTAAAACAAGGTTTAAGTTGTAGCTCGAGTTCGCTTGTGACACTTTAATGTAACTTATTATGCGACTCGACTCTAGTCGACTTGTAATCTATGAGCACATAATTAATAATCACATTAATTACTCTATGGTAAAACTTTTGCAATCGTTTCTCTGAAGGTATTCGTCCTCTCCTTGCAGTTAATTTTGTTACAAGCGCCGCGACGGGCCCGTTTCTAGAACGCTTGTAACTTGTAATGTCTCTTTTTAGATAATTAGATGAGGACTTCCGCTTGTATTACAAGTTACAAGCTTTCGAGAAATAGGTCCAAGTTCTGTCAACAGTGGACCATCTAGGTTAGCACATGATTATAAGCGACAATATCTCGCGGTGACAGAATATCCGTTCCTTTTTTTGATTAAATAGTGAGTAAAAGACGGGAAGTCTAGCTCGCCGCGACATACTGTCGCACCAATCATGTGCGAGGCGACGAAAGATGTGCTAGGTACCATAGCAGGATGTAGAATCTTCCAACTTGATTGCTTTGCTACAAAACGTCTAAACCTAGTCTGCCTAGTGCACACTGACTCACTTTGTCCGGTTGCCTGGAATGGGGCCACTTTCTACTGCAGGAACTTTCCAGCCCTTTCGCATCTTTATTCGTAAACACATCAACAGGTCTACTAGATAAAGCATTAAAAAAATGACGTACCACGTATTTATTTATTTATTTAAACTTTATTGCACAGTAAAAAGTACAGATACAACAGGCGGACTTAATGCCATAAGGCATTCTCTACCAGTCAACCTACAAGCCAAACAGATTGTTGCTACTAGGTAACTCATTAGGTAACTCTACTAGGTAACTAGGTAACTACGTAGGTAACTCATTTACTTAGAAGAGAAGCACTCAAGTGAAAGTAAAAAAGAATAATAACATATTTATTTACATGTAAACATACATGAAGACATAAATACATTTACTTTACTTAACATTACAAGTACTCGTATTACAACCCTGGTTTACTAAGTGAAGGGTCCTCCACGGAAAGAACATGTCTAGTCAATTCAAATTACAGAAGGAAAAACCACCTTACTTTTAACAGAATAAGCTGTGAATATACCCTGATTTTTTTAAGCACTGGACATGTTTTTTCCGTGGACCCTTCAAGTAGGTAATGTATAAATAATAATCGAATATTTATTTCAATGCGTTTAAAAGCAGCTTGATATATGTATATATTGGGGGCTAGTTACCCAGAATACCGTAGCTTAATTCGGGATCAAGTAAATAATTTAATCTTATTATGCGTAATTCTACAGAAAATCAAAATAGATT
Organism: Thaumatotibia leucotreta; assembly: GCA_025490895.1. Classification (NCBI taxonomy): domain Eukaryota; kingdom Metazoa; phylum Arthropoda; class Insecta; order Lepidoptera; family Tortricidae; genus Thaumatotibia; species Thaumatotibia leucotreta. Next base: position 72,764 of record JALPQI010002087.1, on the reverse strand, counting down.
CCCATACTAATAAATACAATAACAATTATTTTAAGTTGAGAGTTGTATACGTGCTTTCCTGTATAACATAATTTTCTTCCACGTTTATGTTTTATAAGAACTGTAAATAGATATATTTATCAAAAGTCATATTTTAGAGTTACCTAATCATAATGTTGTTATAGTGTAAAATACTGTAGGTATGCATTTGATATGCCCACTTGAGCGTCAATTTGTCAATTCCATAGCTTTTGGTTACATTCATAATACAAAATCTATGGGATGTAGTCTATGACACAAACACATGTAGGTCCAAAAGATAACACTAAGTTAAAGCCATAAGATCTACTATTTTGCCGCGTTTGAAACAATTTGTTTACGCCTGCCGGAGGGCTTAGAAATGTGTAGTATTTCTGTCATTGCAGAGAGAGTTGGTACAGATTGTTCTAAATTACTAATATCTAAACAGTAAACAGGTTTACACAGTTTAATCCACTTGTAACTTTGTTTTGTATTTAATTGTTTATTTGAGTATGGATCTAAGGGCGGGCCTCCACCTGTCGATGGCCGATCGGCATTATTCGCGCGAAAAAAATGTCAATGTCGTAAGAGAGATTTTTATTATATGTAAAACAACATCAAGCATACATCCCATCATCAGCCTATATCCGTCTACTGCTGGACAACGGCCTTTCCTATTTCTTATGCGTATGGACGCAGGCCAGCGGGTTGGCAATCGTATTATCGATTATGCTGCTGCCCATTATCAATCTTCTACCAACTAATGGTCTTGTCTTCTTCCTCTTTTTTAGCCTTTTTCGACAATTTCGGTGTAGGCTTCGTTCAATGCTTCCCATTCTCTCCGGCACCGAATTACAAGCATCCAATTTACGCCCGCGATGCTCTTCACGTCATCCTTTCAGCGCATTTGGTCGTCCTTGCGGGCGCTTCTCTCCCCATGGCTTCCACTCAAGAAGACGTTTTACCAGGATCTCTCATTTCATTACGGGCAACGTGTTCATCCCACTCAAACTTCAATTGCGCTACTCGCTTAGTCACATCAGCGGCTTTATTAGCTATGTTCTCAACGAATGGTTAGTAACACTTTAATAACTTAGCCGACTCTTACGACACCCGCGGGAAGTATTTTTACTGCCGTATCTACACGGTGTATGTATATATTATAGGTATAATATGCGGAATACGGAATAAATAAAGCTTCCACATACCCGTAAGACTGGAACGCTGAATCTTCCTGCTTCACCTAAGAGTATAATTAGAACCTACAAAACTGACGCTTTCCATGTAATCAGTAAGAACTCAATGGATGTTTCGTATCTTTAAGCTTCTTGAATATTTACTCGTGGTTTGTGTTTTGTCTTTGATGCAAATGGATATCATAGGTAGGTACCTAATTTTGTGGTATCTAGCAGTGGTATCTACTGCATTCGTAAATGAAAAACCTGTCTTCCTGAAAAACGTGACACAGTTGAGACTATTATATGAGATGATGTTTTGTTTTAAATTTTTGATGTATGGTAATATTTTCTTCGGTTACCGCGAGGATTACACATGAAATAAAACTATGAAAACGTAAAAAATCGCGTATTAGCATCGCATATTAACTAATTTTAACATCATTCCGACGTTTCGAATACTTTACAGGGTTCATGGTCTGCGGATGTCAGTTTTATTTTGATGTATGGATTAAAGCTTGAAAAAGAAATATAAATGCACCGGATCTTTTTTTTATATACTGAGTCGAAACAGCAACTAAAAGCGTGACAGAGTGGTATGAAACAAGACAACGAAAAAAATGTTGACCCAAATAATACCAAATCCTTTGAATTGAGTATCAACATTCTTGCTAACTACTTAATCATTTTGCAATTTCATGGCGCTATTGCTAACGCCATGAAATCAATTAGTAAAAAAAACTAACAATAAATTAAAAAGACGTGGTACTAAGTAGGAAATGTGTTTGGTTGAGATTTTGAAGTTGTCGTATGGCATGTCAATTGTAATTGGTGGCTGTTTTTGCCTTTAATTTTGGACGAGACAGTATTATAGTTGATATTATTTAATATTCTACGATACTTATTAGATAGTGGTAATTGGTAATCGTAGTATTCAAGGACATTTACATATTACTCGTACCGAGTACATAACAGTAACATAGGTTTTAGTACAGATGGTGCCTTTTTTAGGCTCTAGTGCGAGAAGTGGCTCATTTTACGTCAGGTCCAAAACTTCGGAGGGCCATCTGTACTAAAAAACATCGTACGAGGCACGTGCAAAAAGGAAATTCGTAACTCGTTTCGATTTAAAACATCGCCACTCGTTTCGGATTTCCTGTTTTTCGCACTTGTGTCGTAAAATGCTCTAGTACCTACATACTTATTCAGTTGTAGTGAACATAGAGGTCTTATTCCTAAAGGTGAGCCACATCGGATGCGTGTGCGTGGCGTGAGCATGGCGTCTGCGTTGTAGCGTCGGAAATTTCATAGCAGATGGCACACCGGTTGCACGTGCACGCCACGCAGGCGGTGTGCCATCTAATATGATATTTATTATTTAGATACGCTACAACGCATGCGCCACGCAAACGCGCCCGCGCACATTATTTCGTCATCCGACATTCGTACATATTACGAGTATGCGCTGCGCTACCTTATCATTTTCAACATGTTAATACCTACCTAGTTAGCCGTGTGATGACGGCAGTAAGAATACATTTAGTCACCACCCCAACTCCTCCTGCGGGTGTCGTAAGAGTCGACCTTGGGATTGAAGTCTCATTGACCATTATTTGATAAAAGATTGATGATGGGCAGCAGCGTCATCATAGTGGCCACATTACTGCGATCGCTAATCCGCTTGCCCAGCGTGGTGATTATGGGCATTTACCTCCTAAAGCGTCTATACGCATAGTTAATAGGAGAGGCCTACGTGCAGCAGTGGACTATCATAGGCTGATGATGTATGTATGTAATACCTACCTCTTGTTATTGTGATATATTTACATAGTTACAATTACGACAAATAAGTACGTTCAATCAAGTGAATCAAGGGCCGAGAAAAATCTCAGAGAAGGTTGTTTATTCAAGGTTAGCTCTTGTTATAAACTAAATGCCAATGCATTTATCTGTAATTTAAAACTAAAACAGGATATTAAGCACGTTGCTCGATTATCCTATCGTAAGAGTTATAAGGTTGGAATTTAGATGATAATTTAGAATACGTAATGGCGATTGCGAATTGGTGATTAACGTTGATCGAGTTTGTTTCTTGTAAATTATGTATAATAGTCTGTGCGGAAAGCTAAGGCGTCTAGCAGGAAAGTACTTCCATATATCTCACGTGCCTTAACTTTACGAGTAATCTCTATTGAGATTAATGTATTGACGTGAAAACTGACAGTGGTGCAACGTATCCTGTTTTACTCGTATAAGTATCTATTCTTAAATAATATATGCAAAGACTTTAGGAATGTCATGACCATTAGCCTACGAACAAATAAAACATGGAAGCCGCACGTCATACTAAATTGTCTTTCAAAAACGTTCCTGAATTTTAGTTGACAAGTGTCACCCTCACTTCAATGCATCACGGAAATAAATTTCAATATCAACCTAGAAAAAACGTAAACTGCCATTTAAAAATAGTTTTGATTGGTCCGTCAAACTTTTGATTGGCTTTATTTTATAAAAAATTGTCAAAGATGTTGTCCCTAAATATGCGCGGTGTTAAGAAAAGCGCTGTTCTGCCCTTCTTGGCACATTTGAACAATTGGTTTTGGGGAAATTTTTGAGCTGGTTTTAGACGTCCATGTTATATATGGTCGCAGCACTCGCAGCCAATAGCATGTCAGCAACTGTTGAGTTGCATAATGTGGGCTTATTATTTTCTATACATTCCAAATGAGCGTACTCTGCGTCCTAAAATTGCACTGGTAACAGGAATGCCAGAGAATTTTAACCCCTCATATAAAGCGAGTGATTAGTTAGATTTCAACAGTATGGAAAAGTCTGCGACCAGTTATAACATGGACGTCTAACGCCAGCTCAAAAATACCCCGAAACACAATTGTTCAATTGTGCCAAGATGGGCAGGACACAGCGCTTTTCTTTACACCGCACATATTTCGGCGCAACATCTTTGACAAAGGCTTGTACAATATAGCCAATCAAAACTTTGACGGACCAATCACAACTGTTTTTAAATGGCGGTTTAAGTTTTTATAGGTTGATATTGAAATTAAGTACCGCGATGCATTGAAGAGGGGGTGACGTTTGTCAACTATAATTGAGCGTTTTTGAAAGGCAATTTAGTATGGCGTGCAGCTTGGTTCCATGTTTTATTTGTTCGTAGGGAAAAGTCAATTTTCCATGTACGTTTTCGATGTTGGTCCCATACTAAAAGTTCATCGTAATGGTTGGTAGACTCGGTCGGTAGTTGAAAGGATCGTCGTTCTGTTCCATCTGTATAATACTGTATAATATCTGTATAATTATGACATCCAATATTTATAGTTAATATAGTAATGTTGCCAACCCTATTAACACCGTAAGTACATACAACTACGATCTTACATCAATTCTTTGGCCCATGTTTCACCGCCTCTTCTTGCTTGTAATGGCTATCATTCCCAATTAGAAAAGAAACCCATTCTCCAAAACGACCCAAGAATGTGTACATCAACCTGCGCTGGCGCATACAGCTCTTATTACTTAGCAATAAGGTTCATTTCAGTCGGTATTAACGTAGGTGTATCTAATTGTTAAAGTTTGTCGTAATGATAATGATAGCTTAATGATACTGCGTTTATTATAAAAGTTTGTGAAATACGCGCAATATTTGCATCATTGTTACGAAATGTGAATGTTTGTTTTGATGATAATGTCATGTTTTTTAAGAAAGATATTGTCTGCTTTGACACATCCTCGTATTCCATATCGGTTAACTTGAGTAATTGTATCTAATTTAGCAACTCATGTACAGAGTATGTCAAAAAAGGTGGTACTAATTTATTTATACATACTTTGCAATAAGTCATATTTTATAGTAGGTACTCTGATGAGGAGGTTATGGGTGAAGACACATTTATCAGCATGCGTATGCATTTTGTCTCATAAAATTGGCCGTTTAGTATGAAACGTGTAAGCATGCGTACGCGTGCGGAAAGCTGGGCGTCCCATACCTAACTGACATTTTCTATAGACAAAATGCGTACGCATGCTGATAAATGTGTCTTCACCCTATGGTGTTTTGAAAAAATAAGTCGTGCTGAGTTTCTTACGGGTTCTTCTCAGGTTGAAACCGGTAGTAGTTTTTTTTAACTTGCTATTTCGTCTGACGCTGACAATTCAAAAATGCTTATTACTAGGCTTACCTGAATAAAGAATTGTTTGATTTTGAAGAAGCTGGAGAATTATTTTATGCTTGTATGAGGCCGATATCAAAATATTTTTTCATAACCAGAATACACTGGACCCTTAAAAGATCACCACTGTGTTACACCCTGTATATGATTTATTATATTTCTTTATAGTTTTAATAAGAGACATCCCTTAGTTGTTGACCGTGTAGTGACGGCAGTAACAAACAATACATTTGTCACTACCCCAACTCCTCTTGCGGGTGTCGTAAGATTCGACTAAGGGATTGAAGTGTCACTGACCATTATTTGATAAAAGATTGCTTGGGCAGCAGCGTCATCATAGTGGACACATTACTACGATCGCCAATCAGCTTGCACAGCGTGGCGAATTGGCGATTATGGTCATTTACCTCCTAAAGCTGTTCTATCCCCCGCGCTACGAAATCAACCAATCACGTTTTGTATAACGATCGAATTTCGTAGAGTGGGAGGTTAGAATAGCGAATGTTCGCTTGGTCTGAATGCACCATAATGCGTCTATACGCATAGTTAATAGGAGAGGTCTACGTCCAGCAGTGGCCTATCATAAGCTGATGATGTATCCCTTAGTTAGCCTACCGACACAGTTTAGTCAAGCCTGGCCATCGAGTAACGGGGTCAGTTGGCACTTTCCTCGGTGCGTGGGTTCCGTGTCCGGCCGATGCAAATCATGCGTGCCTTCAATTTGTCAGTACGGAATTACGACCAGTTTCTGTAGGTCAGTGTTCTATTTGTTATTGCGTATCAGTGTCGAAAATGATTTCCCGTAATATACCACTAACATACTATCATCATCATCATCAACAGACTATAGTAAAAAAAACGTGTGGTTTTTGTTGACTATAGTCTGTTAGTGTACAGTACACTGTAACTACAAAAACTTCGTCATCATCCTATCTCAGTCCACTGCTAGACGTAGGCCTCTCCAATAACTATGAGTATAGTATAGTATAGACGCATTGGAGGTAAATGCCCATAATCGCCACGCTGAGTACTGTACATACTGAGTCAACTATGATGACACTGCTGCCAATCATCAAATCACAGAATGGTCAAAGGTACTTCAAACCCTTAGTCGACTCCTACGACACCCGCGGGAAGAGTTGGGGTGGTGACAAATGTATTCTTACAGCCGTCACCACACGCCGTCACTACAAAAACTTGTCTACAAACAAAGATAAAGATAAAGATAAAGATAAAGATAAAGATAAAGATATTTTATTTGCTAAGGACACACAGATATACAAGTACAGATAGTAGGTACAACACGGTTTCGGAAGCAGGTATCCTGTCGTCATCCGACATGCAAATTATGTACAGAAATACAAACTACCTATATTTATCATTAAAATTAATACATTTACTTTAAATTGGTAATTATATGATATTACTATTATCATTAATCATTAAGGATTTCAATTCATTAATTATACATTTTGTTTCCTTTCTGGTATGCAGAAATTTGACAAGAAACTATCCAATTTATATAAACAATAGCCCAAAATTATTTTTAAAATTATTAAAATTCAAATTACACATTTATTATTACATATTTATTACATTTTTATTAATAGTAAGTCAATTTATAATTCCCTTCCATTCGTTCGTTCGTTCACGCGTTCCGCCATTTTCACTACATCTTTCATTTGATCAACGGCCATGGCGGCAATCGCACAAGCTTCAAAAACATGGCACCCGCGTTTAACTAACGATTTAGTGAGCTAAAACAGCTAATCATTTTGCTCAAGACTATCAACATGGATTCATCGAAACTACAAGGTATGTTCTTTATGTTTGTTTTAAGCCTATATTTTTTACTCGGCTATATAATGTTATACAATTACCCAACAAACAATAATTATTAAAAAGAAATGCCGTTAGACGAGAACTTATTTGGGTTTTCCCTTTTGTTATAGTACGAGGGCGTCAGAGTGAAGAGCTTGCAAATTCTCCTGTCGGGCAAGAAGAGGTACAAGGTTGATTTTATTGTATTTTTCGATTATTATACTCTACATATTCTTTGGTACTATAAAAACAGTGCTCTAGCAGAAAACTATTTAACATCTGTTTATATTTCGTACCGTTTAACTGTTTTATGCTGTCCGGCAAATCGTTGTATAGAACTATGCACATATTATACGCATTATTTTTGTAAATCGTTAAGTGGCATCGAGGTTGATGTAAAAGGTTCTTGTATTGTGTTCTCTGGCTCATATAGAATTCTGACCTCATTTTAAATAAGTCTGGTCGGTTTTTTACTAGTTCACATGCTTTTTTTATATACATGCAAGGCAGCGGCAATATATTTGTCTTCTTGAAAAGCGGCTTGCAGCTATCGTCAAATCTAGCTTTCATTATTGCACGTATACAATTCTTTTGCAATTTGAAAGCTCTTTCAACATCAACTGAGTTTCCCCACAGAAGTAAACCGTAACTTAACACTGACGAGACAACGCCGTGGTAAGCTGTAACTGCTGCTTCAATGCTAACTGTATTTCTCAATTTTCTTAAGGCAAAAATAAATCTAGTTAATCTGCTGCAAACTGCATCAATATGATCTTTCCAGTTGAGATGCTGATCAATGTTTAACCCTAAAAATTTAATACTTTCACATTTTAAAACTGGTATATTGTTATAATCGATATTTAATTGAATTGGAAAACTATTATATGAATGGAATTGAATATAGAATGTCTTTGTCATATTAATATTTAGATTATTTTTACATGTCCAATTTTTTATGTCAGCCAGAGCATTATTAACTGTACTTTCATATGTATCAGGATTTTCAGCCTTAACTAGTAGAGTTGTATCATCTGCGAAAAGTAGACATTTGTGAGGGATAGCTAGAGGGAGATCATTAATGTACACCAAAAATAAAAGAGGCCCTAGGATGCTCCCCTGAGGGACACCAGACTTAACTTCACGAAAATCTGAGCGGTATTTAACTTTAGTAAAACTCTTTTTTATCTTTTCTATTTTTAAAATTTCTGTGCATTGTTTTCTGTCTGACAAATAACTTTTAATCCAATTTTGCGCGACTCCTCGGATTCCGTAACGTTCAAGTTTGGCTAGTAGTCGACCATGATCAACGCAATCAAATGCCTTGCTTAAGTCGAGAAATATTGCCAAAATAGGTAATTTATTGTTTAGGCATTCCGTTACAAATTTTACGAAATCGAAACAAGCATGTTCAGTTGAAAGACCTTTTCTGAAACCATATTGTTCTGGTTGTAATAGCTCGTTTCTTTCAAGAAATCCCGTTAGCCTACGACACATTGATTTCTCTATTATTTTAGAAATAACAGGAACAATAGTTATGGGCCTATAATTGTTAGGATCTTTGCGGTCACCTTTTTTGTGTAAGGGTTTTACCACCGACAGTTTCAACTGTTCAGGAAAAACCCCTTGAACAAATGATAAATTTATAATGTGTGCTATAGGGTGACATATCCAAGGAGCACTCAGCTTAAGAATGTATGTTGTTACGTCATCATATCCGGAGGTTTTACTGTTATTAAGAGACATTATAATTTTAAAAGCTTCTTGAGCATCAGCAGGTGTTAAGAAAATTGTGGAGTGAAAGTTCTTAACATTATTCGATACATTATTATTAGAATGTTGGATTCCACTATTTGTACCCGAATTTGGTAGGGTTATGTCAATAAAAAAATTATTCATTAAATTACAAATGTCCTGCGGATTATTAAATGTCATATTATTAAAATTCAAATAGTCAATTTCATTATGCATGTTAATATTGGATAAACTGGAAGAAATAATGTCCCATGTAGCTTTACACTTATTTTTACTACGTGATATATGATTAACATTATTGATTTTTTGAGATTTCACGATACATTTTCTTAATAATCTGCTGTAGTTTGTACAAGCACCCACATCTTCGACCGCGGACGATTACCTATATTACATTAACATTTCACTAACAAGACAAAACTTTCCTTCTCTAAACCGCATCTTGAAGTTACATCAGCCCATACCTCCATACATTTTAGTGCATACCATTATAACATTTATATCTACCAGTCTTTTGGGTTAAAATAGCGTGAGATGACCTGCAGACTTAGGACCTTGTGGTTGTGATAGCGGTCATATGCTTAGTATTTCTAAGGGGTAACCGTACCGTGAAATACGTGTTTTAATTAGCTATAACTATGATAATTATGTTACGGTTTAAAAATTGAATATCGCATAATATGACTTAAGGTTTTTAAGACGAAATAGAATACGAGTATAGCTGTAACTATCCATCCCTCTTTTATTCATATATCTAGTAGATTTTCTATCTTTTGAAAATCTATTTCGCGGCGACATACTGACGTATACTCCATTTCAAATACCATGGTCCGATGCCCTTTAAAACTTCTAAGTGGCATCAGGCCATGGTATTTGAAATGAAGTATACCAATCACGTGCTAAGCATACTGGTAGGCTTAATTGGGTTTATACAGCAGTATATCCATTCCATTAGTAATGTTGTTCTACTATTTAGGTATGTATACTTCCATTTTGTAACGTGTGCTTAAACTGTTGTATGTAACGGAAACACACGGTTTGACCGTTACGAGTTTCCTTTAAATTTCGTTCGGATCTAGTCATCTCATATAACGGGTACATACTTGTATAAATAGATACATATCTAGACGTTTTAAATAGCTCGTATAATATTTATGGCGCTTGGTTTATAGAAGAGGTTGTTGATTCATGAGTTTATTGAGTTCATATAAAGGTGCGGTTAAACTAAAAGACCATTCGCTGTTCTAACCTCCCACTCTACGAAATTCGATTGGTACACAAAACGTGATTGGTTGATTTCGTAGAACGGGCGCTAGAACAGCGAATGCTCTTTTGGTTTAAACGCACCTTTATACAATACAAAATCTATTGTTCTACAAAATGTAAAAGAAAACAAAAATAAGATATACCTACCTAAAGAAAGGTACACAAGGGGCTGCCTTATCGCTAATAAGCTTTTTTTCCAGATAACGAAACTTTTTTTTTTTGTAAATGGCATTCCATTAAAATGCAAAGTCATCAATATTTAAAGAAAATATGACTAACTAGAAAAATCTTTTGATTTTAATTTGAAATTATAATTACTGACGCTATAATTTCAATAATAGGATAGCTATCTACAACTTTTGAGGATTTGCATGGTATGAAAATCGTATTTTAGATCATATTATTTGTCACTCAGCACACTACAATGAATATATGAAAGTATTTCAAACACAATCTACAATCTATACTTGTACCTAAAGATGCATTTAGACCAAACGAGCATTCGCTCATTCTATCCCCCACTCTACGAAATTCGTTCGTTACACAAAATGTGATTCGTCGAAATTCGTTGATTTCGTAGAGTGAGGGATCTAGAATGAGCGAATGCTCATTTGGTCTAAATGCACCTTAATACCTTTTTGAGGCCACTAACCGGTTAACCTCGTGTTAGCGCCTAACCCGGATTGTACAAGTGGGGCTAAAATAGCTAAATCTAGCTTAGACCAGATCTTTAGAAGCACTAAGGCACTGTCCGTTATCGAATCCGTTACCTCAGCGACGACCGGTTACATAAATTAACTATTATATACATTATAGAACTATATTGTACTGGATTAAGCTAACTATAGTCCTGGAATCGAATTAATTCTATATAAATAAATAAATAAAGGCATATAAAAGAAAAGTACAGCTAATATTTGTGTGACAGATATAGTTTATTTGGTCATGGTGAATCAAGCCCTTAAAGTAAGTGAAATAAATAAATATCTTGGGACATCTTACACAAATCGACCTAGTCTCACGGTAAGCTCAATTAAGGCTTGTGATGTGGGTACATCAGGCGACGATATATATAATAGATATATACTTAAATACATAGACAGAAACGATGACCAACGAACAAAATTTGTGATAAATAAATAATAATACCGAACTACTCGTGTGATAACTATTATATTACACTCGCGGTCAAAGAATCCCATTTTCTTGGGTATGCTTTTACATAGAAAATACTATAATCGCCTTTAGTCCCATCTCGTAGCCAGATTTACTAGCTGGCTACGAAATGAGAATCGTGTTCTCCCATCTCGTAGCTAGCTTCCAAATGGGAACAATTTTTCTTTCTCGTTGCCAGATTTACTAGCCGGCTACGAAATGAGAAACATTTGTCTTCCCATCTTGTAGCTAGCTACTAAATGGGATCAATTTTGCCACCTCGTAGCCAGATTTGGTAAACCATATACCTATATAATTAGACAAACCAAAGTATTCAGATAAGAGCGATATGGCAAGCACTTGACAAGATCAAAGTTTCCTTATAATGAATATGCTTTGAATATGTCATTAAATAAGGTCGTACACAAGAAGTTGTAAAAAGGTCTAAAAGGTAAAAAAAATAGCGACAGAGATATAATAATTGATTAGATTGATATTGCCTTTCGTCCCATCTCGTAGTATTTGTATATTTTTACCGACATGGAAGAATCCTTTCTTACGGCCCTTTGAGCCGATCTACGAGATGGGACTTTCAAATTCCCGTTTAGTAGCCAGCTTCGAATCGGGATTATTTTTCCCATTTGGAAGCTAGCTTCAGAACCTAGCTACGAGATGGGACTTTCAAATTCCCGTTTAGTAGCCAGCTTCGAATCGGGAATATTTTTCCCATTACGTAGCTAGCTATCAAATCTGGCTACGAGATGGGACTAAAGGTATAATCGGGCTGATTTTTAAGATTTCAAATATTTACAGGATATGTAGAATCCTTTTTAACATATGGGTGCTTAGCCAAGTTGCCAATCGCTAACGCTTAATCGTCAATCGTAAACGAGAGGCAGCTAACTGTCTTTGTCGCACTAATATGATAGAGTGATAGAGAGGGAAACCTACGATACGCTACTAGGCGTTAGCGATTGGCAACTTGGCTAAGCATCCAGATTATATTGTAATTTTCCAGAATTAATTATACAATGTTCGTTAGATCGCCAAAAATGTATGGAAAAAGGGGTTTTTTAAATCATGACTTGCTATTTTTATATCCGCGGAGTTATGTGTAACACTTTTACATATCCTCATTAAAAAGTTTTGTCCAAGAGGCATTATTAAACATTTTAGCTGAAAATTTTCATTTAACTATAATTCTTAAGACTTTTATTAATAACTGCACAAATTAACCCTGAATTGTTTATTTTAATCAAACCTTGACCTTGATCTTAACAAAGTGTCCATAAGAGCAAAAGGGACAAACAATTATTAGCGGCTTGTTAAGTTAGCAAACGTTTATGAATAAGGGGGTAGAATAGCGTACACGCTTTAAAGCTTCTATTCTATCTTTATTCCCACTAGAGAGCTTGTTAATAAATACGTATTTTCATATATTGTTGCATTTAATAGCCAATAAAGGCTAAACCATGAACTAAAAAAGGCTTTACTTTCAATTCTTATTGAAGCAGAAACATAAAGGTGCATTTAGATCAAACGAGCATTCGCTCATTCTATCCCCCACTCTACGAAAATGCACCTTAGTTCGTTTTCATGGATATTATTGGCACATTAACGTACTCGTAAAACTTAAATTAAATCCACATGTTACTATCTAGAAAGTCCAAGTTATTGATCCGATCATAAATCTAAATTATGCAAGGAAAGGCTTGAAAATCTATTAACGAGTAGATATAGTGTCTATTAAAATTCCTAGATTTAACGGATTGCTTGTAAGAACAGAATTTATAGCGACAGGGAAGTAGGGCAATCGTACTTGGAGAAAGGAGAATCGAATCACATCACCAGTGATCGGTTTTTTGGGTTCCCCCTACCGGGATTTCGGGTATAAAAAAATTACGGGTGCGACTATAAAATTTTATTTAACACTATTGTATTATATACACAAGAGCATACTTTATGAAACATAAATAAATAAGTACGGCAATATAATTAAAGTTAATTTTTCAAGTTACTATAAGAGACCCGCCGGGAGAATCCAAAAAACCGATCACTGAGTCACACATCATCAGCCTATGATTGTTCACTGTTGGTTGAGGCCTCTCTTATTAACTATGCGTATAGACGCATTAGGAGGTAAATGCCCATAATCGCCATGCTGGGCAAGCGGATTGGCGATCGCAGTAATGTGTCCACTACGATGACGCTGCTGCCAATCATCAATCGGAATCGAATCAGATGAGAGAAATAATTAGTTTGTTAAGGTGGATTTAGACCAAACAAACAAATCCTCATTCTATCCCCCACTCTACGAAATCAACGAATTTCGACGAATCACGTTTTGTGTAACGATCGAATTTCGTGGAGTGGGGATAGAATGAGCATTCGCTCGTTTGGTCTAAATCCACCTTTACAGAAAGGCAAGTACCTCGTATTAACTCAAAATTCATGTATTTTTGGGTATATTTAACAAAAAAATACATGTATTTTGAGTTAATGTGCGATTTATGAACCATTGCGACCAAGTAAATTTTACGAAGTGTATTTCTTCAAATTGGTTTATTAATAACTTAATGATTTGAAGCACAAAACTCTTGTGAGACTTATTCATATTAAAATTATATTTCACGCGGGTTACCTTTTTAATTCGAAAAATACTAGACATGTTTTGCTACGTATACGTGTATGTGGAGCTGTTTCAAGAGCCAATTCCCTTAAGGTGCATTCAGACCAAAAGAGCATTCGCTGTTCTATCCCCCGCTCTACGAAATCAACCAATCACGTTTTGTTTACCGATCGAATTTCATAGAGTGGGAGGTTAAAATAGCGAATGTTCGCTTGGTCTTAATGCACTTATAGCTGCGCGACGAAGTTAGAGATGATGAAATGTCGTGACAAAGATAAATCCCCGAAATTTGCGGATTTCGTAGTTCGCGGTAGGGCCACAGGACTTACGGCTCTGCAACGGACGGAATTTCGGCGCGCCAAGCGTTTCTCTATTCATTGCGTAGTCGGCACACGCTATGCACGGTGGTTAGTTGATCACACGCAATGATTAAGAAAAACGCTTGCTGCGCCGCAAATTCGCTCGCGCCCATGGCCGAGACCATACTCACATTCCTTCGCCATCAATACAAAGATGGCCGGTCAAATGTCAGACCGACATATCTCACGATTCCTATGAAAAATAGAAAAACTTTTCACCGGATACGTGGACATAGTACTTTCTAAATCCTTTTTAGTAGCCCGCAAAACTTGTTCTTCTACGGACACGGGCTATTAGCAATGTTAATATGACTTTCTACAATGGGCAGCCATCTTTGTTGTTGTAAAAAGTGTTTGTAACTCGGCTTTATATGATTTGTGACAGTAAATGTAAACAGTAACCTGTTATGGACATTAAATTTACATGCTCTTTGCATATTTTACATTGAAGTTACAATGTAACAGAGTACGAGGTACGTCCGCTTTTTGTCATTTAAGTGCTTGTTCGAGTAATCTAATTATGATATTAACATGTTTCTAATCTTTTATTAAAATTTCAAAGCGCTATATGTCCACCACACGCATGCATTTAAAATGTACTAATGTAGATCGATAGCATAGCATAGCAATATCAGTCTTTAAATCTAATGATTGAGTGACTCAATCTGATAATGGTGAATTCTGATCAAGTATCAAACTAATTCGACATCATCTTCATTATCAATCAATCAATCAATCAATATATTTATTTGCTAGAATACATAATACAGGTTCTGGTACAAGATGTTAACGTACAGTGGATACAGTATTCAGTAGACTGAATACTGACAAAAGACTGACTGAATAAAGACATGCAAATGTAGAGATTTGTGGACTATATAAAAAACAGAATCAACAACACTTACAAAACGATTAAGTCAAGAGAGAGAGAGAATAAAAAAAAAATACAACCAATTCAATTCACCAATGTCAAAAAGAAAATACAATATCAATAAATAAAAAAAAAAATAATAATATTGCGAAACGTCTGGTTGATGTAACTAAAGACCGAAGAGCTGGCGACTTCCTCGCACAACGCATCAGTGTTGCGATACAGCGAGGAAATGCCGTCAGCATCCTCGGTACAATGCCACAAGGGCCAATCTTAGATATAGGTTAGGTTAAGTAGATTAGTTAGATTTAATCTATGTACATAAATTGTAGTTTTGAAAATAAATATATAAAATAATAATAATACAATATCACAATATCAACGAAAATGAACCTACACCTATTATATCTATTTTTTTGAATCGTACATATTGAAATTCAATAATTCATTCGTACTGTAAAAACATTTATCCAACAGAAAAATTTATTATATTGTAATTGCCTTATATCTTCTGGAAGACTATTAAATATAACAACACACATGTTGCACGCATTTTTCCTATAAATCGCAGAAGAACACTGAGTTTGGTACAATAGATCCCTATATTGAGATCTCTGCTCTCTTGCTAACACATCTGTCCTGCGTCTAAAGAGTTCAGGATGTTTTTTGACAAACTGACAAGCTTTCTTTATATACATGCATGGCAATGGTAAAATATTGAATTCTTTAAACAGCGGCCTGTGGTCGTCGATGTTCCAGATATTGGCTATGGCCCGGATGCACTTTTTTTGTCTAAGAAAGGCTCTACTCACATCGACAGAATTTCCCCAAAGCAACAGCCCGTAGTTTAGCAATGAAGAAGCATAACCATGATATGCCGTGATTGCCGCTTCAACTGACACAGTCAATCTGAGTCTCCTCAAGGCAAATGCAAAACTGTCCAGCTTGGTACAAACATAGTCAACATGAAGTTTCCAGTTTAAATATTTATCAATATATATACCCAAAAATTGTATGCTTTCACAATTATCTATTTCTGTACCATTATAATCAACATTAATATGATTTATCGTGGTATTATATGATTGGAACTGCATATAAAAAGTTTTGTTAAAATTAATGTGAAGATTATTACTGCTAGTCCACTGGCATATTTCAGCTAATGATTTATTTATGAATTCTTCATGTGAAGAAATATCATGGCCTTTCACTATGACGGTCGTATCATCCGCAAATAAGATGCACTCGGGTGTGATTGCTCGAGGAAGATCATTCACATAAATAACAAAAAGCAAGGGACCTAGGATACTTCCCTGAGGGACCCCCCGTTGGTTTTCACGATGACTTGAATGAAAATTCCGTCTTACAAGTTTGTTCCCATCCTTGACCATTCTTGAAATTTCGGTGAACTGTTTCCTGTCTCCTAGATAACTTTTAAACCACTCGAGTGCAAGACCCCGGATTCCATACGTTTCAAGTTTTCTTAGAAGTAAATTATGGTTTATACTATCGAATGCCTTACTTAAGTCTAAAAATATTGTCGCAACCGGGGTTTTATTATTAATAGCTTCCGTCACGCATTTGATCAAGTCAAAGCATGCCATTTCAGTTGAGAGACCCTTTCTGAATCCAAACTGTTTAGGATGAAGAATATTATGCTTCTCAAGAAAATTAGTTAATCTGACGCACATAGCCTTTTCCAGGATCTTAGATAGGATGGGAATTAAAGTAATAGGCCTATAGTTGTTCAGGTCACTACGATCTCCCTTCTTGTATAGAGGTTTGATTTTGGACAATTTCAATTGTTCTGGAAATATACCTTCCTGGAATGAAAGGTTTATGATGTGACACAATGGCTGACTCAGGTAAAGTAGCATTAAATTTAAGTAAGTCTGTTGTAATATTGTCATGGCCACAAGCCTTACTATTACTCAATGACATAATTATTTTAAAGACCTCCTTCTCATCTACGGGTCTTAAAAACATTGAACGTGGATTGTTCTCGCAAGTACGTACTTTTAAGTCAGTTATATCGTTGCATGCTCCCTGATCTATGATATCGATAAAGAAATCATTAAATATGTCGCAAATATCCTGTGGATTAGTATAAATATTATTGTTAAATTCTATAGAGTTCAAGTCATTATATGTATCATTACAACATGTCATAGAAGAAATAACCTTCCAAGTTGCCCTACATTTATTATTATTGGTCTGAATAAAATTATTATTTACTATTCTTTGAGAAGTATGAATACATTTCCTCAAAATGCTATTATATAATTTAAGTAGTCGCCTAGTATCGTTTTTTTTAGATGAATTAGTTCGAATACTTAACTTGCGTCAAGGGGGTGTCACTCCGCGATTCCGTCGCGCGGCTACAAGTACATGCAGAGCGCCCCGTCTCCGTGGTCTATTTAATGGTTGGCGCGCGCTGTCTCGGAACGCACGTTTAAATTTACAACGCTGGCTCGTCACGTATCGCGAAATATATCGCTTGCAAATATTAGGATTATTTTATACATATATAAAAGAAAAATGCCGAAAATATACTGCATAGCAGCATGTTGAAATAATAATAATGTTAATTATCATGACGCGTTTTTCGCACAGCCGATGCGTCAGAGAGATACTAAAAAGTAAGGAACATAATAATACACTTATTACCTACATTCGTAGTAAATTAAATTCTCAGAAACTCAAGTCAATTACAAACAAAACGGTTTATTTTCGGACAAATTTGTCAGTAAAAAAGCGGCACATTTAAATAATGTAAAAAACTTCGTTCTCTCATACTTTTATTGAATTTCGCGCCTTTTGTCCTAACATATCGCCGCCCCCGGCGAATACTAAGATAACTGCCATTACCATGGTTTTAGTGTTATGTCATATTTGAAATCTGTGGGTGCTAATGCATCTGTTGAATTTTTTTCGTAATTTTTATTCTGTTATTTATGGAGATAAAAAAAAATGCAATGTTATTCTTTGATTTTATTGATCTCTTAAATTGCCAGAATAAACGTCTATGAGGATAATATCAAAAATGATTATTAGCCCTTACACTATAAACGCTCGTATCATGATATTCGCGTGAAAATCATTCTACAACAAAAAGACATCAGGCAGATATCATTTTATTCTCGTATTAAAAATCTTCTGTCTGTTCGGATATCGTCCTTTAGTAACGATTATCTATTTGTGCGAAACATTAAAACGTATTACAGTGGAACCTGGATAATTGAAACCTCAAGGGACCGGCATTTTGGTGTCAATTAACCAGGTTTTCCTCTTAAGCAGGTCTAATCAATTATCCAGGTTCAAAATGAGTTCGTGTCAATTATAGAGGCTCTCAATAATAGAGCTTCCGATCTATATAATTTCTTTTATGGAGGTCATCAAAATCGTAAAAAGACAAAAAAAGAAGTTTTTTTTTATGTTAACGTTTTATTTATTTGACATGAAAGTTCAATAATCATGAAAGTTCGCCTTACAAAAAAGGAATGTGTTTCTTAGATCTATGTTTTTAGTTAAAATTACCACTTTGTCGGTCATTGGTGGTTACGTAAAAGTTAATCAAACACACAACAAAACCAATTAAACGTTTACGCACAATGTTTTCTAACAGAATGTTGTCAACATTAAATTACCCTACATTATTTTACTCGTAAATAATGCGAACCTACCTCAATCAGAAAAATATTAACAACACTGTTTCAATTATAGAGGCTCGGGCTGCCGACATTCCAATTACAGAGGTCAAAAATTAAAAAGTGTTTAAGAAGAAAAATATTAATAATAACTGTGTCAATTATAGAGGTTCGGTATGGCGACATTCCAATTATAGAGGTCAAAAACCTAAAATTTGAATTTCAATTAACCAGGTTCTAATATTCCAATTATAGAGGTCTTTCGTCGTCAAGGGACCGGGACCGGGCATTTCGTTCCAATTAACCAGGTATTTCAATTATCGAGGTTTCAATTATCCAGGTTCCACTGTATCTTCCTTTTCATTTATATACGCTTGACAATCAAAAATTGAAATGGCAGATACAGTACCGCGGGAAATTCCTAAAACGTACCTAGTAATGTTTGTGAACTAAATGAGAAACGAATCAGTGCGTTCAGCGTGACGGCTCACGCTACGCGAACCACTCACGCTGTCAGTCTATCAGCCGGAGGGTCGCAGGCCGACAGCTCGCCCTACGAGAACCACTCACGCTGGCAGTCTAAGTCGGTGGCCCGCAGGCCCGACAGCTCGCCCTACGAGAACCACTCACGCTGGCAGTCTAAGTCGGTGGCCCGCAGGCCCGATGGCTAGCCTTACGCGAACCACTCACGCTGTCAGTCTATCAGCCGGAGGGCCGCAGGCCCGACAGCTCGCCCTACGAGAACCACTCACCCTGGCAGTCTAAGTCGGTGGCCCGCAGGCCCGACGGTTAGCCTTACGCGAACCACTCACGCTGTCAGTCTATCAGCCGGAGGACCGCAGGCCCGACAGCTCGCCCTACGAGAACCACTCACGCTGGAAGTCTAAGTCGGTGGCCCGCAGGCCCGACGGCTAGCCTTACGCGAACCACTCACGCTGTCAGTCTATCAGCCGGAGGACCGCAGGCCCGACAGCTCGCCCTACGAGAACCACTCACGCTGGCAGTCTAAGTCGGTGGCCCGCAGGCCCGACGGCTAGCCTTACGCGAACCACTCACGCTGTCAGTCTATCAGCCGGAGGGCCGCAGGCCCGACAGCTCGCCCTACGAGAACCACTCACGCTGGCAGTCTAATTCGGTGGCCCGCAGGCCCGACGGCTAGCCTTACGCGAACCACTCACGCTGTCAGTCTATCAGCCAGAGGACCGCAGGCCCGACGGCTAGCCTTACGCGAACCACTCACGTTGTCAGTCTATCAGCCGGAGGGCCGCAGGCCCGACAGCTCGCCCTACGAGAACCACTCACGCTGGCAGTCTAATTCGGTGGCCCGCAGGCCCGACGGCTAGCCTTACGCGAACCACTCACGCTGTCAGTCTATCAGCCAGAGGACCGCAGGCCCGACGGCTAGCCTTACGCGAACCACTCACGCTGTCAGTCTATCAGCCAGAGGACCGCAGGCCCGACAGCTCGCCCTACGGGAACCACTCACGCTGACAGTCTATGAGCCGGAGGGCCGCAGGCCCTACAGCTCGCTCTACGCGAACCACTCACGCTACCCAGTCTACCCAGTCTACGCGAACCAGTCTATGAGCTGGAGGGCCGCAGGCCGTAGAGCTCGTCCTACGCGAACCACTTACGCTGTCAGTATATGAGCTGGAGGGCCGCAGGACACTACTATAATATGTAGCTATTAACGTTTGGGTTCATTTTATAAACATGCCTTCTTTTGGACCGACTAAACAAGCGAATCAGAGGGTTGTAGGCCAGAGCTTAGCGCTATCATGCTACTAATGGAATAATGTAACATGAAAACGAAGCTGAGGGCCGCAGGCCCTATAAACCCAGTGCTTCCAGGCTACGCAACGGAAGAGTGTTTCTCTAAAACAAATCGGAGGGCCGCTGGCCCGACAGCTGGCCCTTGCGAAGGACGAAGGCACGAAGCGATTGCACGAGGCGCTACAGCTCGCGAGGCTGAAGGCCGAGCTGCCAGAGACCAGCACTACCATGCTACACAATGAAATAGCGCAACATAAAAACGAAACGGATAGGCCACCTGCGAAGGACGAAGGCCGAGCCTTGCACAGGGTCGGAGGCCCGGAGCATCCAAAGATATAAATATTAGTTAGCAATATACTTTCTCAAATGCATCGGTCATCGATGACGTTTTCCTAGGACTGACAAAAACAGGTGCTCTAAATATAACATTTTCGGTACCTAAGCCTTCAAGCATAATCGTATTCCAAGGCAGGTTTATTTGAATTTTAATGTCGTTTCTCTTACTCTTCTGACAGATATTCCATTAGTTCGAATAAAATTCGGGAATGCGATCGAACGGAAATGGTACTCCAATTCATATTATAGAACCCATATCAGTGCAGTTCCAGATCAAAAGTCACGGCACAGCGGAACGAAGAATGTTACCTGTGGTATTATGCTGGGCGTCAACAGTTCATAAGATGCAGGGAAGTGCAGTCGATCATGCCGTGGTTTATTTAGGTTCGAAATGTTTCGCTGCTGGACAAGCATAACTAAGAAGTTCTGAGTAGAGTTCAGTCTTTAGACAGTCTACAGATTGACGAATTAGATTGCACAAATTAATTGAAAAGAGACCTTACAACAATGAAGCGTTAATTGAAATGGATAGACTGCGGAATAATATATTACAAGTAACGAACTACAAAAGGGTTGAGTTCAGCTGATCAATACATGTGTCATCAGCAAAAGTATGATAATAATGTGAATGATCCCTGTTGGTCGAGAAATAAATGAATTGAATTGAATTGAATATATGTACTTATGTGTAAACAAACATTATCCATAAGCAGTTTACCTATATTATATCCAGATTGAAAGCTTAACGCACAATTTTTTTGGCCTCGACTCCGACAAAATTTTAATTTGGAAAGAATGTAAATAAACTTCTTATGGATAATGTTTGTTTATAATATAGGTACATCATACTTTTTCTGACGACACTATTGTTCAGCTAAATTCAACCCTTTTGTGGTTCGTTAGGTAAGGCTTACAAAACCGTGGATTTTATGAATGTCATGGTTTATTTTTTCTTTTTATTGTTTACTATAAAAGCTTGTCTTTAAAAACATTTTTTTTATCTCTAATTTATTATTTTATGATAAATTGATAATGGTAGGGAACCCTTGTCGCGCGAGTCCGACTCGCACTTGGGCGATAATTTCTGATATATTAATTATATAAGTGAATTGACTGCAAAATGTATAAACAAAGGACTTCACGTCTTATGGCTATATCAAATAATGTTAGAAAAATTGAGGAGACACCCGATCATAATAATAAAATTTTAGTAATGGTAAGTAGTTAATTATAATAATCATTCTGCCAATTTACTTATTAGGTTTAAGTTTAACTATTTCAATTTTATTGTTCAATAAAATTAATGCTTATTACCATATTACAGTTTTATTTTTCATCTAGATTAAAAGCCTTTTTTAAAAAAGATAAACACAAAATTTACCGGAATAATGTGATATTGTAGTATTATACTCACTAGCTTGCACCCTGGTCACCCTCTGAATAAAATGATAACATGATGGTGCAATATTTGGTGTTGGCGTAGCCGCAATGTGAATAAAATGATAATCGATATTATTATATCCTTGATGATGGTAAATTTTGACTAACTTTTTGTTTTTGAAATAACTTTTTTTCGGTATGTTTAAGAAGAGGTTACCCTATTTTTTCAGAATGCTACAAAAATTAGCTATCGTTAGAACTTTATATAATTTGCATACGTTTAGTACTTATGAAGTTAACGACAAAAACATGTTTTTATTTTCTCCTGAACAATTTGGTTTTTGCAGTTATCATTTTATTCGCCGGGGGCGGCGATATTATTTGGTTGTCTGACTTTATTCCCATAATATCAAATAGGTACACTGGTACATATAAGAGAAAATGCCGTGTTACGTCTGCCTTACGGTTGTGATTAAACCATTACTTATTTATGCTGCTTTTGTAATGAATTAACGTAATTCTTTATTTTTAAATGCATTAAGCAGATATATTAATTTCTGCACACCTCACATACTGTCTACAGATATTTTTAGAATGTTCGTGTTATTATCAGGATTATTCGGATGGATATTCACCTAAAGTTAGCGAAGCCGTGTTGCTATCTCACTCACACCTCAAACAATGCCGCCCGGGCACGTGCGGCCGAAGCACAAAGAAGGTGCCGACCGAGTTGAGACAAATATTTTTGAATCACGTGTATGAAATGCGTAGGTAAATTCTATAATCACGCATGAACTAAATTGTTGAATCAAAACGAATGCTGTTAACGCCGTAGATAGGTATCATTGCAGTAATGTATTTGTCAGACGCCTCATAGCGCCGCCGTTCGTTATTTTATTAGTTTTCAATAATTGACAACCCTGTTTTCGACGGCGTGCGGCTTATAAGCGACCTTTCCGCCATGCAATACGGCCCATTTCAGCTGCTCGCGTCGCCTCGCGCGCCGTTTTGTTTGGTAATAATAATTGTTTAGGTACATAAAAAGCCGGCATTTCTGAACATCAAAGCAGTGAAGCTTCTGTACTTTATATATTCTGTGCTTGCGTTTAGTTTTACAAGATCTCCTTATTCCCTTCGTCAGCCATTTAATTTTATTCTGACGACTACTTACCTTGACCTTTATTACTGGGAAACATAACTCGTACAAAAGGCCTAAAAATTCGTAAAATGAAACAAAAGCGGTTCCAAAATCATGAGAATTCAATACATCTGAAAAGGACAAGGCAGCAATGCATTCCGAGAACTTAGCGACATTTTCTTTTTCATTTATTTAGGAGCGTGTCTATTGGCGTTGGATAAATTTCCATTGTATCCTATTATCTGTCTTTTCCTTTTGATCTCTATACGATTCAACTCCAATGGTTTTAATTGCTCCCTGTGAGCTATCTGTGGTTTTCCTCTTTTTGTTCTACTTCTTCTATCAAAACTTTAATAAAGCCAACATCAATTCGACAACACAAAAAATTGGTGCATAATTGCATGATGTATGTTCCTATTATTCACTAAATTTGGCTATAAGGAAACGAAATAAACTGTGTTCCCAAAAACAGCATTGTACTATCGACAAAATTGAATCCTGACTCTTCATACAATTTTGTCATAGTAACATTGAAAGTTAAATTGTTCGACAGTTGCTGCAATTTGACTTTAAATGCTACTATGACAAGCTCCTATGGGGGGTCAGGATTCAATTTTGTCGAGAGAACTATTAGCTCTATAATTTTAAAAACACGAATAACATTTGAATGATTTAATTCATCGTTTGCCCATTACTTTTCGCTGCCGGATGGACAATCAATTTTATATAACTCTCAATCTATGTATGTTTACGTATTTATTTTCGCTTAATAGGTTTCCAATGAGCTACTTACTCCACCTAACTAAATAAGATAATCTTCATCCTACAACATTTAAATCTCTTTTAAGAAAACCTAGTAAAGCCAAGTTTGTAGGGTACGGAACACTTCGCTGCAGGGCCGGTTTTTTATTATGTAAACATTCCATTGATCGCGGACGTACTATATCCTACTAAAAGTAGAACTGGTACAGATTAAAGAGCACAGGTGTGGTGCTTACTGCTAAGAGCATCATCATCATATCAGCTGAAAGACATCTACTGCTGAAATATAGGCGGGTAGCTTTATGCGACTATTCTGTCCAATCAAGTCATTACCATTCCCAAATTATTAACGAACTGCGTATAAATAGTGGAGTCATTTTCGGTTATCTTGTAGCAGACGCATGTTTGCTATTCTGGCATAATAGTCTTGTTTGCTTTTGTAAAACGGAAAATAAAGTGGTGATGGTAATGAACAATAAAAACGCGTAAAAAATCGAATAGAAATACCCAGGCCTCCCCCAAAGATCGCCAGAATGCGCCACCCGCGTCCAGCGGACTCCGCATACCGACGTAAAATTACTTAAATTTCAAATACGTGTATTTAATGTATTGAAATTAAGACGTAAATAATATGATGATGGGAAGCAGAGTCATCATATCATATTGGACACACTACTGCGATCGCCAACCCGCTTGCACAGCGTGGCGATTATGGGCATTATCTCCTACCACACGTATAGGTTATCGGTTATAGGTAGGGGTCGGAACTATGAGTGCAAAACTTTAACAAAACTTCATAAGTGGACTTGACATAGCACATACATCCATAAAATATACATATCTACACACCCGCACATTGTAAGTATTCCGAGATAGTGAATAAAATAGGATACAGATTTTTCAATAATATTCGTATTTTTCTTGGCTAAAGTGTTCCCATATGTCAATTTTGAAGTTTTACACCCATAGTTCCGACCCCTAATAGGAGATAGTCTAGTGATGTGATGTAATCGTAAATATTATAAATTGAGAATGGTGCTTTCTCTATTAAGTAGGTACTAGTACTAGTGCTGTCACCTAATTGCTTTTAATTTCCGTCTCCTATCGTAATCAAAGTCGGTCTATAAAGTTTATTGACAAGTCTAAATTAAATCTAAGTCATACTCAATTTTATCATAATTATTATCATGTAATAGTATTACGAAACCTAGGTATTGTAGTAAAAGTGACGATAAATTATCTTAGTTGAAATATTAGCACATAGTATTATTGTCGTTTACGTAAATATTTAATTTAGAAAATTATATAATACCTGACAAAATATTACACACTTCACAAACTCGTTACTCAATAAAATTTTTGGATAAAAGTTCATTTATGTTTATGCCATCACTCACATTACCTTATTACACTTGGTCGTCTGCCGAATGCAAACATTGTCGGTTGCCTGGCAATAATATTTTCGTCCGGCGACCACATGCGACGAAGGACCAAGTGTTATTGCTGCTTATGTCTTATTGACAGACATTTAACCGACATTGAACCCTCTGTAACTACGTGTTTTAATCTGCTTACTCTTAGCCGACTAATATGGCGTGGCCTGAATTAGGATTGAAATTCAATATTTTATAATGTTCTATATAATAATTTTGTGTTTCATATTTTAATGGTTAATTTTTCATTACAGGTAAGCAAAGGAAGCGTTGAGGCATGTACACGGAGGTATACAAAGAACTCCCAATATCCAATCCGAGTACCAAAACCGGATAATACGACGTGAGTAAGAATTTCTGAGTTATTTTGTTACCAATTTATGTGCACCAAGGTAGTATACAGTGTGTGTCTACAATACTGGCTTTTATCGAAACCGAGGAATGCGATGCAGATTTCTAGCCAAACCGTGAACATTATTCGATTCAAAATGCTAATTTTATAGTAATTAACTTTCTAAGAAAAGTTAACTGAGAAACAATGTACTTCAAAATTAATCGTTAATTTGCACTTGGACAATGACAGATCGCAGCCACTCACAACGTTTGACAACTAAGCAGTACACGCGTTACATTGATCGCTCGGAGGAAATAAAATTAATTGTACGGGCAATTTAATTATTTTTCAAATGTTAATACTTGAAATCGATTGCTAGTAATGCTTATTAGTTATTACCCATTTTCGGTCCCGGGTCATGGAAACACACTGTTTATAGATAAATTAGAATATATATTCGTAGATAGGGAAAATTAATCTAAATGCAAATTAAAAATACAGAGATTTAATAAACTGGAAGAAGCATTTACGTTAAAAAACAATGCATCATAAAGTTTGAAACGAGTGTATGTGGAGTAATTAATGGAGACACCAAATGTGGTCCCGCTATCATGGCGCAGGTCGGGCCGCGGGAGCGACCGCGTGACACAGAGCCCTGCGTATGCGCATATTGTGGGCGGGGATGGGACAGTCTCGAAAAGTTTATATAGGTATATATTTCTTTATACGTGAAAAAGTTAAGAAAAGCTCCTGTTGTATGTGGTTGTCTACGAACAAATAAAACATGGAAGCCGCACGCCATAGTAAATTGTCTTTCCAAATCGGTCCTGAATTTTAGTTGACAAATGTCACACCCTCTTTAATGCATCACGTCAATAAATTTCAATGTCACCCTATAAAAACATAGACCGCCATTTAAAAATAGTTGTGATTGGTCCATAAATGTTTTGATTGGCTATTTTCTAAAAACATTTGTCAAAGATGTTGCGCCGAAATATGCGCGGTGTTGAGAAAAGCGCTATGTCCTGCCCATCTTGGCACAATTGAACAATTAATTTTGGGGGCATTTTTGAGCTGGCGTTAGACGTCCATGTTATATATGGTCGCAGGTGGTTGTAATCTATTCATATAGGCAATTGTTTTGTTTGTGTTGGCATTTTATAGTCATTGATTTCTAAGAATGAACTTTTGACAGTTATATGTGAGCGAGTTTAGTAAAACGTCCCTCTTTGTCGTTTGCCATAAAGCCGCTTTGTCAGTTTATTCATATGAATATACAAGGAAATCTCGTCTTTATGGTAAGCGACAAAGTGGGACGTTTTACTAAAAACGAATACATATATTAATCCTTATTAAAATAAGGGTTACTCACTATTTTTTCGATAGCCTTAACGTCATAGATATATAGGTCTGTTTAAACTGTCAAAAGTTCATTCTTAGAAATCTCAGACTAACAAATATATTGTATATTTGAATGTATCACATAAATGCACTTGTCAAAGCAGCACCTGAGTGTGATATTTTTGCCAGTAGTTGGAAGGTAATTTGTGATGAATGCAAGAAGTTATGTGAGGCGATGGATGACCGTCTGTCTTCAGTTAGTAATTAAGCTGTATTTTTGTTTTTATTTATATATTTTTTTCTTTGTTATTATATTTAAATTTCTGCAGCGCATTAGTATTAACTGTAATGCTGTGTAAATTTGTTGATAAAATAAATAAAATAAATAAAATAAAATAAAATCACTTCTATATACAACAGGTGACTTACTTAAGTTTTTTACCTTTAGCCTGTGACGTCCTACTCCTGTAGCCATACCATGAGCGGCCGTTACGTTATTAATAGAGATCGGAATTATGGGTGCCAAATTTTAACAAAACTTTGTGAGTGGACATGAAGGAGCACATACGTCATGCATCTATAAAATATGCATATCTACACACCTAAACATTGTAAGTTCAAGATTCCGATAAAGGCAATAAAATTGGATACATATTTTAAATAATATGAATCATAAAAGAAAGCAAAATCCATGTAATGAATGTGACTAACAAAAGTCATTAACTATTAATTAATACAATACAATACAATAACTCTTTATTGCACCTCAAAGAAAAATACAAAACAAATAATAAAAGTACATGTTTGAAAGAGGTAAACAAAAGGCGGTCTTATCGCTAAAGAGCGATCTCTTCCAGACAACCTTTGGGTAGAGGAGATAAGAAACATTGATTGATTAATTTAACCTTAGTAATCTTACGATATAGAGAATTTCAATTTGATTTAATTTTAATAATTTATACATATTGCTTTAATTGAGAATATTTATTAAGTACTTTTAATGTTGCAACACTAGCCCAATATTGTTTAACTAAAGAGTCAAGACCTTGCCGCCATTTTTGTCAAGGTCTCCAGCATGACTCGGGATTCAGGCCTTATACTTAGGACTAGATTCGTTATTTTAGTTTTAGAGCGTATTTGTCACAGATTTAGGGACATAAAATGCTTGATATTTTTTATAGCGTTATTTAAATAAAAAATGTGTCAGTTTTGCTTGCGGACTATCCCTCACATGTCCTGATGTATGGTGCGCGTACAGATCAAGTTGGGATGCGCCGGAGATCGCTACGGTACGCGGCTGCGATCGGCTATTGTTCTAGCGCTAGTGATGGGTGCTGTACGATAAACATAACGATAAAATTATTAATTAATGGACATAATGGGCATACTTTTGTCAGCCTAGTTGGTATATAGTGACCCTGCCTACGAAGCTGGATGTTCCGGGTCCTGTATGTATTTAAGTATCTTTATGTATACCTATATCTACATTATATTTATCGTCGATTCGTGCTCGCATCACAAGCCTTAATTGAGTTTACTGTTGGACTACGTCCATTAGTGTGAGATGTCCCATGATATTTATTTATAATAAAATATAGTTCCGATTCGACATCTTAGACTTTTTCTTGATAAAAATCAATTGCTATGAACAGGCTTTACTTAAGTACCATGATGATGATTTTTCCAATAGAATACATATAACGTTGATAATTTCCGAGACCGTTGTTGCATATTTATCTTTATGTAACTAATGTAGTAGCAATAGTCGTGTCAATGACACTCCAACATTTGTGTCCATTTTTTAACCCCATTCAGACTAATTTCCCAACACATTCCTGTATTGTATGAGAACCTTGTCCTTGTAACGCTTCGTGACCGCTTTCGATATGTTTTTTCGTCGCTCGTGACAAACTGTTAATGCTATTGTTAGATTCAATAAATAATCTAATTCATTGAAAGAAACTGGATCAAATACGGATCAACTTTAAACAAAGGCCAAACTAATGACAAGAAATATAAATAAAAGTTTTCTTAGTTTGTATACTTTCTCGGAGTTTCGTTTTTAGTTCGTTCAAAATGTTGATTATTTTCATTGATTATGTGAACTAGTTCCTCTAGGTATCTTCTTATTTTTCTTCCATAATATTTCCGTTTTCAATCGTTCACCTTTTTTATCGATAAATTGAACGCACGTAATCGATATTCTACGGTGACGTCACTAGGCGGCGCTCTCAAAGTGCTGTATATGGTATTTATGAGATGCACCGTTATTCCACGATGAGACTACAATTTGTCGTTCGGAATTAGGTCACTGTTACCTTGAATCGTCATAACTTTATGTAGATTTGCATACTAATATAATACATGAAAGCAATCAGATTTTGTTGTCATGGATTTTGATCTTCTTCATGTGGTCAAGTTAAAGATATGATCAATAAACATATAGATATCTATTTAAAAAAATAAAATAAAATCACTTATTCACCGTCACTGGGTTACAAATAAATTCAGACATAATAATGTCATTGGTAGGTACAGTTGGCGTCAAAGATATCATTACAGCGCCAAAAATATATTTACGTGATCTTAATGTTAAGGCAATAGAGTTGTGTAAATATATTTTTGGCACCTAATATCTTTGACGTCGACTGTACATACAAAGTTTATAGGTAGGTAGGTATTTCAATTTCATCATCACCATTTCAATGCAACCTCTTAATTTTCTGCACCATCGTTCAAATACCTATATCATTGTAATAAAAGAAATTATCAGTTAACTGTGCTGCCATTAATACATAATTATTTGTATAAGTTCCTTTTAAGCATATAATTGCAAAATCGTTGATAATCTTCGTAATCGCTTACAGCATCTTTAGCAATAAACATATTTCAATCATAATTTCATAAATAACTATACAGGGTGTGTATGTAATACAGCATTATATATATTGGCGTCTCCTCTGTTATTATAATAGGAGTAGGGTTTAGGGTCCAATGAATGAGACAATTACCAACTTCGTATTTGAGCAGTGGTTTATTCTTCACCAATTCGCGATATTAAAACATCAATCTTAAAATAACAAAGCGTATGAGACAACGTCTGCAACTGACCATTTCGATGACAAGAATGCCCCCACCAACCATCAGTCAGGTTACTTATAGGACTTAGAGGGTCCGGGCGGGTGCAGGTGGCGTGACGTCATACTGGTGTGATCGCCTGATCGGTCAGGTCAGGTGCAGCTGTTGTTTTTGTACATTGATTACTATTGGATATTTTTCACATTTTAGATTCTACATGATGACGCCGCCGTCACGGCCATACTGACATACGCACGTCCTCGTGCGTGCAGCTTTACAACAAAGCATATCAGAATCGAAAGAATGACTTTAACTGTTCGATCATCCTGACTGATAAATTATCTTGGCTTGATACCACAAATGATGAATCAGGTTAGCCTGGGCCGAACGTCAGGACTAGCCTCTTAGATCCTTCTGCATGACACTAGAGGAGTCACTTCTTCTTTACCTGCTAGTCCGGGCATTGTTCTTTTTGCCCCTTTAGCGGAGTTATGTCCGGTGTCCTTCAATCAAAACGTATCTTTTCATTGGCTAGACCGGACATTATTGTTTTTGTCCCTTTAGCGAAATGATTGGTCCGACCCGACATCTTTCAATCAACATACACTCATCTTTATTGGCTAGACCGGACACTAATACTTTGTCCCTTTAGCGTGCTTAAAACTGATTGGTCCGGCATAGCCCTTCAATCATATTTTTGTACTCCCTTTTTTTTTTAGTTTTATTCTATTTTTTTTTTTCTTTTGGAAAGCTACTATCTCTCAACAATATGCTGTCATTATCAATAACATTTGGCAAATGGTTATAGTGACAAAACGAATCAAACTATTGTCAATGTGACACGCCGCCGTCACGTCATCATGACTAGTTGACTATAATTTTCAATTTTTTTTTATTAACTCTTTTTTTTTTATATCTAGTATAATGTTAATTCTAGACCGCTTACGTAACTTTTTGTTTTTACTTTTTTGTTATGTTATTTTTTTTTATATTTACTTTTATGTTTCTATTTTTTTTATCATTATTTTTTAAATCCACATTTCGCCCTCAGCGTGACCAGTTATTCTCCTTATACATGTTTATTGTAATAAGACATAAGTCAATGCTTTTTTTATAGACTATCTAGATTTTTTTTTTGACATAGCAACGTAAACCAAATTCAAATATGACCTCAATTTTAAACCGGCAATTTACATCGAACAATAACCACTTTTCACGCTTTTGTCATTGCTCAGAAATTTGTTTTGAGTTGACCAAATGAAATATTTTATCGTTCTATTTTCATAATTCCTGCCACCTGTCTTAGCTATGTTGTAGCGGCTGCACTTTTAACACATTTCTTGTAGACACAAAATTCAATTTCAATTTTATTTCATTACCATTGCAAACATATGAAATAAACAACCAAAATATTTTTCTTCCAAATGTTCCACAAACAGGCCATAGATTAAACACAAATTTTGATTTATTCGAATTGCATTTGGAATATTTTTTTGCCAACCCGCGATTCTTCAAATTTTCTCGCGCTCACTTTACGCTCAATATTCCCAGAAAGTCCAGAAAATGTTTTTTTCGTATGGAACATGTACGTTGTATTTGCTGAACATCTGAACGACTCTCTGATATTTAGATTGTAAGTACCTAAGATTTTTTTTTTCTTTACTTTTGGGATGTTTTGAAACCAATAAAGGACTTTCATTTTTTTTT
This sequence comes from Thaumatotibia leucotreta, assembly GCA_025490895.1. Lineage (NCBI taxonomy): Eukaryota > Metazoa > Arthropoda > Insecta > Lepidoptera > Tortricidae > Thaumatotibia > Thaumatotibia leucotreta. The sequence continues at coordinate 40,620 of JALPQI010002087.1, read as the reverse complement.
AAGTTTTTTTTTTTTTAACCCAGGTATTTTACTATGCACTAGATTACTAACTGACCAGATCAAAGAGTGAGGTAAGATAAGCAGCAATTTTGTTGACTTACTTCGATCGATTTCACTGCATAATATTCTTTGATGATATATGGTATGTGATATTTCTGACCATGTGAGCGTAATTTTAAGATAATATTGATTTCAGGGGCACAACGTTGGTCGCCAGTTCTTGTGTTTTTTTTTTTACTTTTTTTTTGCTGATGTGTTGGTATATTTCCTTTGAAACGATATTTAGTCACGATTGCAAGCTCGCCGTCAAGCGATAGATTCTAGAACTTCACTTTTTTTTTTTTTTTTTTAGGGAAGTTAGAACAAAATTCGTTGTGTCAATTTTTTTGTATCAACTGATGCAGTTTTCTGTGAATATCAACTATCTATGTCATCAAAGTAACACTAAAGTCGAATTACAGGACTAAAGTTTTAACATTCCCCCAAATTTGTTTCAAATTGTGACATCACGGTTGCCAATCAGTGATAAGTTTACTATGGGAGAACAAGAAAATTGCTATTTTAACTGGGAACTAATAACTTTAATATGAATGTTGTACAAGTTTTTTTTTTTTTTTTTTTTTAAACTACAGAGTGAACGGCGAATTTTTTTGTAGATTTAACTACACTATGTCACAAAAATTAACACTAAGAATCAACACTATTGCACAGTAAAACCAGCGTAAATAATAAATTGAAAAAGGTCATGAGCTTATCCTGACCTAGAGGTCGTGTAAAATTATTCACCAATAGACAGCATGTCTCAAACTCTATAATTTTCACAATTAATTAATTGCAATTCTCATTTACATTTGTGCAACGAAAATGACAACACTTCAACGCTCATTAGCAGTGAAATTCTGACGCCGTAACTTAATCACATTATTATCGTGTTAAATTATTATTACTATTTGTCTATTATCATGTGCTGAAAACATGGAAATCCAAGAAATTGGCAGACGCTTTTTATTATATTCAAAGTCAATTAGTTAATCAAATTAAATATACTTTGATGCCGACCTGTGCCAAGTTATAGGCACACCTCATTTTAGAAATCAAAGTGTCCTCAATAAAGGCTGTTAGTTTTGATTTTTGCCTGTTGTCAACGTTTCTAGGTAAAGGATGTCAACGAATAAGTGCCGTTGATCAAGATTGCCAACAATAATGAGACATTTTTCTATCATGTTTTACGTACAATTTTGAAATGCTATGTGATATGTAGCACTCCAAACGAGGCTTTGAAAAAGAAAAATATCACCCAACTTTACGTACTTTAACTGAAATGGTATTTTTTTATATTTTTGAAATTTAAAAATCGCTTTCATGATTTATTAAAGTTGTTTTTTGCAGTCAAGTTATTGATACCGCACTTCTAAGGAAGTTAAATCACTATATTATATTGTAATCAGTAAATCTTGTAATTTTCGACCATAACTTAATGACAAAAGTGTTTTACGACTGCCACTTACAACTGCTAAAGTTTCAAACTGATACGAGTGACATGTGACAACAGATTTCAGCGTTTGTAATTTTTATAGGTAGGTACCCGGTGCATACATTTTTTATTTTGCTTAATTTTTTGGACATTTAGTCTTAAATACTTCTTCAGAAGACTTTAAATTTAGACTACTTTGTTGTCATTTTCATGATAACGCAGAATTTAAATAAAAATCCTACTTTAGATAGTAATTTATTGATGTCGACGGGCACTGAACTCTGACGCCGTCAACGCGTCATATGTGTGAGCAAGTATTTTAGCGTCAAGTCTTAGGGCAGTGTTAAAGGGCTTTCTTTTTTTTTATTAAGCCAAAAGATATTTAATTGGTATTGGCTTGTTTTTTTTTAGTATCTTTTTTTTTGTTTTAATTAGTTCAGTCTTTGTGAACTTTAAACCAGAAGCTATATGTTCCTAAAAAAAATCCGGATCATTTATCAATTTGGCCACTAATCCATGCCATTTATCAATTTGGTAACTATTCAAAGGCAAAGGGCACCTATTGGGTCTGATATTATAATCGCACATATGCATTGCGATTTTAGCGTTTTTTTTTTTATTACTAGCTACATGGGTTTAGATTCAGTTGGAAATAACCAAGAGATAAGTAACCAATCAAATTGATTTAATTTCTCCGATTGTACTTATTCACGTGTTTGGGTGTTTATCGATAAAGTTGCTGAAAATTTTTTTTTTTTTTCACGACGTTGACGATTTGTTTCTTATCTCGTTAAGTTTTTGTCAATTGACCAACTATCAAACAAATTATTGTTTATTTAACAATAATTACGCATCAATGTCTCAGAAAAGTTATAGGTACCGGAAATTGGGACACAAATTCCTGCTTATGTTCTCATTATGACGTGACGCATCGTGATCGGTAAAATCGAATGATAAATCATGTACTATATTGTACGTGCAGATTGTTAATTACGGGATTATTAAGATACTTCTCAAAACTGCTTGTTCAAGAAATGACTCACCAATATTGCAATTCATATGACTGCTTAGTCACAATTATATTCTACACCAGGCTCAAAGAGCCATGCAAAGCAGTTAAAATTATCACTTGTTTGCTGGTATTTGCGGTAGGTATTGTTGCCCGTAGCTGAAGTTCCATCTTCCTTTCGTTTCTTGTACCGCATAGGACAGAAAGTAGCGTCGTGGTTGATGTAGTTGCACACGTAGCAGGGAACAGTAGATTTAGGTTGGTTTGTTTTTGTTCAAACGGCCGTCATAATCTTCACCACGGTGACCAATTTCTTCGCATAATTTGCAATTCTCTCGAAACTACTGTATCGATGTACGTAGTTTTATTGATGAAACTCCTGGGATCACTCTCTTTATAGGTGGCTTCCACATTCCTTAGTTTTAGGTGTGAAACCGCGGAGAAAATTCTCTTGATCGATTCTGGTATGTTCGGATCCGATGGAATCATCTTTGACAGAGAATGGGCGAAAATACTACTCGTAGCTACAGCTTTCTACTGCGTCCAATCCAACCGAATAGGCCAACATTTAAGCGAATGTAGACTTGATTTGATGGCGAATTTAGGTTCGGCACTTCTGATATTGGCGTCTCCTCTGTTATTATAATAGGAGTAGGGTTTAGGGTCCAATGAATGAGACAATTACCAACTTCGTATTTGAGCAATGGTTTATTCTTCACCAATTCGCGATATTAAAACATCAATCTTAAAATAACAAAGCGTATGAGACAACGTCTGCAACTGACCATTTCGATGACAAGAATGCCCCCACCAACCATCAGTCAGGTTACTTATAGGACTTAGAGGGTCCGGGCGGGTGCAGGTGGCGTGACGTCATACTGGTGTGATCGCCTGATCGGTCAGGTCAGGTGCAGCTGTTGTTTTTGTACATTGATTACTATTGGATATTTTTCACATTTTAGATTCTACATGATGACGCCGCCGTCATATAATTTAATGACACTTAATTATATTAGGATAGGACCCAGGGAACCTATTAACATTGATTTGCCTCGAAAATGAGGAATGTTATTTTTTCATACAAATCAGCACGCATTGTACGAGTATTGTATGAAGATTAATTAAAGTACCTAACTATATATTATGTCATATCATTGTTACTTATTATTTCACTTGAAAAAAACCGGCTAAGGATTTGTCCATTAATCACGTTATACGATTTTGGCCTATTTTAGACCAAGGTGATAATTGGGGATACTTCCAGGTTTTGTTTTTTCTTGACCCCCACTCCCCCTATACAATATTATGTGATTAATGGATAAGACAATTAATATCACTATTTAACAAAATTATCATCCAATTCCTATTCGATGATCATCACTACATAGTATAAAATAAAGTCACTTTTTCTGTCCCTATGGTCCCTTTGTAAGCTTAAATCTTTAAAACTACGCAACGGATTTTGATGAGATTTTTATTAATTGGTAGAGTAATTCAAGAGGAATATTTTTATGTAGGTATAGTAGCCGTGTGAAGCCGGGGCGGGTCGCTAGTATACAATAACTGGGTAAATTCTCCGCCCGTTTGAAATACGCACGCTGTAATGTATAGGTACTCGTACGTATACAAACATTGAAACGTTTATTTAGTGATAGTCAGTATCTGAAGTCAATTATTATTGCGAACGTTGGCTCACTATTATCATTGCACCTGTTATGAACGTAACTGGTGCAACCTTCAAAGCTGGTTCAGAACTATGTTGATTATATAATTTTACAAATATAATCATAATGAGGTGTTACTTTATAACCGATACGTTTCTGCTATTAATACTTTGTCACAAAGTTGATACATTGCTAAGATTAAAAATATTGTAAATATAACTCAGCCTCCGTAGCCTAGTTGGTAGTGATTCTGCCTACGAAGCTGGAGGTTCCGGGTTTGAATCCTGGCGAGGGCGTTATTTCTGTATTTATTTATCACCAATATTTGTTCCTTGGTTATGGTTGTGTATGTATTTAAGTATCTATATGTATCTATCTATTATATATGTCGTCGCTTGGTACCCACATCACAAGCCTTATTGAGCTTTCCGTGGGGCTAGGTCGATTTGTGTAAGATGTCCCAAGATTTAAGTAGAAGTATTTTTTTCTCGTACAGAATTTTTCGTTCTATATAATGGCGATGAGACTCAGGATTTTTTTGAGTCTTGCCCGTTAAAGGGTTAAATTCAATTGAAATCCAAATACTACACAAATAAGTTCTTTGCTTGAGTTGTATTGGACACAGACGTAATATTGATACTTACTTTAAACTTTCGCGTTTAGAAATCATACAAAATAATATGTTATCATTATCACGGGTCGGTCACGATAAACCCACGACCATGACTAGTGAAACTTGCTTCGAATCGTTCCAAATGTAAACAAATGCATTTTAATGTAATAAAAAACTCAATCGAGTCGTAAGATGACAAAGCTTAAATATTTTTGCGACAATTAGGCGATCGACTAATCGTAAAACGTTTTTCAGTAGAGATGGTGCTTTTTTTAAGAATTTGTGCCTGAAGTGGTTCATTTCTTGTCAGGTCGAAACTTCAGAGGGCCATCTGTACTGAAAAACACCGTACGATACACGAAAAGGAAATCCTTTACTCGTGTCCATTAAAACACTACCTTTGGTCGTATTTAAATTGATTGCCACTCGTTTCAAACCAATTTTTTTCGCACTTGTATTGTAATGTACTATTCAGCTTCTGTAGATGGTTATCGAACGGTAGGCCTTGACTGTTACTTTTATCATTTATTTAATATCTCTATTGCAGACAATTAGTTCACTGGCCGCGATTTGCGAATTTATTAAAGCTGGGACAAAAACAAAAAGTAAATTAACTGATTTATACAGATAGGAGTTAGGTTTCAATATTTTTTAATGCAATTATACTATTTCAACATACGTCAGCGTATCTCGGTCCACTGCTGAAAGTAGGCCTCCTCCATTAACAGTTCGTTGGGACGCATAGGATGTAAACTAAATTTCCATGTCCACGTTCAGCAAGCTGCACATTGCCCATATCAATCTTTAATAAATAAATGGTCATCGTCATCATCATCATCAGCCTATGATAGTCCACTGCTGGACGTAGGCCTCTCTTATTAACTATGAGTATAAACGCATTAGGAGGTAAATACCCATAATCGCCACGCTGGGCAAGCGGATTGGCGATCGCAGTAATGTGTCCACTATGATGACGCTGCTGCCCATCGTCAATCTTTTATCTAATAATGGTCAGTGACACTTCAATCCCTTAGTCGAATCTTACGACACCCGCAGGAGGAGTTGGGGTGGTGACAAATGTATTCTTATTGCCGTCACCACACGGCAAATAAATGGTCAGTGAACCTTAAATCCCTAAGCTTAGTCTTACATAGGTAAACAGAGAAATTGTTGCTGGAAAACTATACGTATGATATTTGAAATGGTTTCAAAATATTCATAAAACAACCTGTAGTGACGTATTACGTTACGGACACCCAACACCGAAACTGCAATTGCATAATGCGCGCTCTGGTTACATAAATCCACCTCTCGCTATCAATTATCTTATATATAAATATGTTTAATCTATTTGCAACTTGCTCACAAGGACTTGCATTTGGATGCAGAGGACTTTACCGGAAGACGTTTTGAGTCCAAAAGGCATATGCAACAACTGGAACGGTCCCAACTGTGTCACCGTGCAAGCAGTCTTTGCCTTAAATTACACCCTTTTCATTTTAAGTTATTTTGTTTGGTAAACAACTTTCTAACCAGTACATGCACTTTTTCGTTTTAAAACTATTTTTTGCGTATACCAAGATATCTGAGTCCGTACATTAGTCAAAAGTTATTATTTCCCGCGGGATTGCTCTAAGTATTTTACGTCGAAGGAAATTTTACGTCAGAAAACGTGCACTTTTAGGTTAGAAAGTTGTTTGCTAGATAGGACAAGGTAAGGATGAATGGGCCATACAAGTGTTTGATGTTTATGTAAAATGAAGATAAACATAAATTAAGACATTCTAAATACAACAGTTTACCTGAAAAATAATTGTTAATGTAATGCACCTTTGTTTAAGTCCTCTTATGCCGGAAAGTAGATCCGGCATACGTGAAAACTAAGAAAAAAGGTCAAGTTACGATTTAATAATTAAATCGTTTTTGGTGTGTATTTTTTATTAGTAACTTGTTAGAGAATACAAAATCAATAAGGATTATTTATCGTTTTTACCAGTCTGAACAACATAATAAGTACTGACCAAAATAGAGCTTAATGACAAACAACGTTTGAAAAGTCCACGGTCCTGTATTTAAATTGTACGATGTTTATAATTTGCAACATAAAGCTAAATTACAAGCTCAATTAGAGCATTACAGAGACTTATATTTATATGTCAAAAATACGCTGAGAATCATGGGCTTAAATATAATGTTAAAAAGAGTGAGGTAATGGTTTTTAAACCAAAATCTAAGACCTACATCGATCTGCCTGACATATCATTATATAACACACCTCTACCCAGAGTAGAAAAATTTAAATACTTAGGACATTGGGTGACGGAAGACCTCAGCGATTGACATAGAAAGAGAGCGTAGGGCGCTGGCCGTTCGTTGCAATATGCTATGCCGCAGGTTTGCTCGTTGTACAGTTCCAGTAAAGGTAACGTTATTCAAAGCATACTGCCAAACTTTTTACACTTGCAGCCTGTGGGGTAGCTTTACGCAGCGAGCGTACAGCGACCTACGAGTACAATATAATAATGCCTACAGGATGTTGATGGGTCTGCCTCGCTACTGCAGCGCCTCGGGAATGTTTGCGGAGGCGCAAGTAGATGGGTTCGACGTAATCATGAGAAAGCGATGTGCCTCCTTATTAAACCGTTGGCGAGGCAGTTCCAACAGCATCCTGAAGGCGTTAGTAGATAGGTGGGACTCTACTCTACTGCAGAGATGGACTAAGCTCCACACTTCTTAGATATAGTATTATTTTATTAATTAGTATTATTTATTTTTAAATATGTAGTAGTTAGTTATATGGACTACGTCCGAAATAAAAGTTGTTATTATTATTATATTATTATTATTATTAAATCTTAGGCATAGGAAAATCTTCCTTGTCAAGCTTCACCAGCATACATCCGTGTGCGTCTGTCTATTTAAACCAGCGTTTCCGTTGTCCGCCCGACGTGAACAAACATGCATTCATGTTTCACATGCTTTGATACAGATCTGAATACATTTCATGTGGAACTATAGTACTTAAGCCTTAAGGGCCCCAGAGGTACTGTCAGTCTATCATGTGCCTACTATAAACCAAAAATGGTTCGAAGATAAATGTGCTTAGTTAAGAAAGCGGCATCCATTTAGAAATCTCGTAGGCGTGTCCTTGCAATCTGAACTAGATTCAGATTTCAGAACCATCCAAAGACACTTACAAATTTATAGCATGCAGTCAAAAACGAAAAACATTGTGTACATGATCTTTTAAATGCGATTCAGTTTAGGTTTGGAATGTCAGTTTTTGACAGTTATTCTACACTAACTGACACGTCGTGATTAAGATTAGGTCTTAAACTGAATTGCATTTGTAGATCGTGCTAGCCTCCCTGTTCCCGTTGGAATGTGAAACAAGAGAGTATTGATACAATCGTAGTTGATGTATGAACTATGAAAGAACGAATAATATAATTTTCATCACACTTGCTGTCTAAGCGCGCAATTGCTTGCGCGCGTAGCGGGAATAATAGAAAAGTGAAATTCCCTATCGAGTAATAGAAATGTCAGTACATCATTTAATAATATTATGTCTTAAAATTTATTTTTTTGTCGGCAAGTGTGATGAAAAACATTGTGATGCATATCACGGTCGGTAAGCGGAATACTAATTCAAGTCATAAAAGTCCTCCGCCTAATGGCGTCGGGCTTCTAACACTCTCGTTAGTAATTCCGTACTTACCTCCCTTGATGCGTAATGTACTAATGCGTTCTTATATGGCAACAGCAACGTTATATAATACCAACTTATTTATTATATCGTGTGATATATTTTGGTTAAATGTGTGGTAAAGAAACGAGGGTAAGTACTTTTTTTATTTTTTACGACAATTTTGATCCTCTGGCACAATCTACTACCTCAAGTACTAGTAAACTTATAGCAAATGCCATTAAATTTAGTTGTACGACTATGTTCAGCGAAGTACATTGTTACATTTACATCTCCAATATTTATTACCCTCGCTCTGTCAAACATGGAATCTAAATCATCCAAGTTTATCTTCAAAATGTCTTTTGTGTGCCATAGCTAAACTCCTATATTGAGTCATAAGCTAGTATTAGTAAGGTCTACATTTAAAAAGTCACTCGTATTGGATTTGAGATCTTTTACGATCTGTCCTATGTTATTTAGGCTAGATGTAGTCTAGAACATTCCGAAGGCCGTTGCGATGGAATTTGATGAATATTTAAGTTAGATCAACAAGTTGCATGTTATTTAGTGGCTTGATTACATTTATTATCATTTTGATGAAGTGCGTTTAAATTAGTTTTGACAGAAGCAGGTGGAATATTGAGTAAATGTTGTTTCAATGATTGAGAGCCTTATTTGGGAGTTGTTGAGCATAAATAAAGTGATTTGTACTGAATGCGAAGCATATCTCTTTTATGTTTGTAATTTGGAGAATGCAGCAAAAGACAAACAAGGGCATAGCGTAAATATGTAGGCATTTTTATGCCTTTATTTACGGTCCAACGGTCGACCACAGGGATATGCTGAGCTGCTCACCAAATACTGACGGCGACCGTACTCTCACTCACATATTTATTTAGTGGTTATAATAAGCACCTAAGTAAAATTATTTCGAACTCCCCATCGGCACACAAACCTCTTTAAAGTTTTAGCCAACGATGGGTCTTGTAATTTGATTATGTAATGTGTTTGTATTATTAATTTAAAAAAAACTGCTATGTCCAACTGACTGTGCCACGGATAAGTAAAATTATCCGTAGTTAAACTGTCAGATTACTTTTTTTTACTGTCATGTAATCATGAACCATAGTACAACTGAGGGGCAATTGTCCAACTAGTATACGTTTAATATATGTTCTGCTGGTATTGGACTACCGATAAATTTAGTGTACCGTGGTACAACCAATTGTACCACGGGTAAACTAACTTCCTCGTAGTACAATCAGTTGGACTATGGATAATTTTATTTCCCCGTGGCCCAACCAGTTGGACATAGCGGTTGGACCACGGGTCGAGAGCGTTTATTTATTTATGGTCTTGACTACACATTAGTACTATCTGCACATCAAAACTTTCTTCTTCATCTCTGAATAAAATATATTTCTCAGAAAAATGTTCGCAGTCCTTTTCTTTTATAGGCCTGGAAAAAAGGAAATTGATAGGGAGATGGGAACAGGCTGTAATCTACTCGTTGTATTACGTAAATGTATACAGAAAAGAGGTTCATTATTTACATGCTTATCTGTTTAGCAGGTAAGGAAGAGAAGTCTACGTACATCTTAAATAATATATCTATTGTAATATTTCTCAGGCTAGCATTACGTAGTTCTTCCGTGCTCTCAACAATTTGGCTCCGTTTTGTAATAATGATGAACGCCCAATTTGTACATGCTGACATTCTATGTGAGGTTAAAGTTTCGTCAGGCATACATAAAATGTCATAATTAGCAACTGTTCAAAATAAATATCTTCTTATAACTGCTTGAGGACCTGAATTTATGTGAAAAGCTCGTTATCTAGATTGGCTGTTTCTTGGTTGGTCTGTAAGTATTGTTTAATGGATGTTCAAAAGAGTAATACTTTACTATGTTTTTTGCCTCTACTTAAAACATTATAGGTAAGTAGTATAAAGGTATTAAAACTTTAAAGTCTGTTTCACATGATGAGAGGCGCTGGTATGATAATGAATTCAACTTTAGAATGCTTGTCGTCTCTGTCACGTGGAATAATCAAAAATTGTGGATCATTCTGATAGCGAGTGATCCACAATTTTTGATTGTATAGTCAGTCATGTAAAGAATTGTATTCGTGATATGATGAAAAAAATATTAATATACTTGATATTTGTAAAGCGTATGATTGAAGAAGACCAAGGAGTCTTACAATGTTATAGGTAGGTCGTAATGCGTAAGTACAATATGATCGTTAGTATGTTTTGTAACAAGCATGTAAGTATCTTTACTCATTTACGTCAGTACAGGTTAAAACTAGGAAGGAGTTGTAGTATTCCCACAGTTTGTAATCCTTATATGGATTACAACTTTCATATTGAACGAAGCTTCTTTCTGCAGCCGTGTTTATAAATGATAATCATTTTAAACCTTAAAACTAGCATTCATTTGACTCAAAATCGTATAAATATCTGCCTTTTAATGGAGCTGCCAACTGTAAACAATTTAAGATAATTAAGATGAATGATGAAATTGTAGTAAAAGTCAAAGTCATGTTTGACCGGAAATTATGAGAGTTGATCGTCGAAAAGTGACCTTTCAGATGTGAGGTCATAGACAATCACTAATATTAAAGTGGGTTAAGAGGAAACGAGAGATGCTTTTTAACATATAAATGTGTTTCCCTATTTCCTCCCTAGATATTTACGTTTCAGCGATTTTGTTTAGGTACTATAAAATCAACTTTTGCTGGACCCATGTCGTGCCGGTATGTTTTACTTTTTTTGATATAATTTTCATCAAAACTAGATTTCATCCAAAATTACGGAAATCTCATCTTTTCTTTAGGACAACTGCCCCAATTGCACCACCCCCCTCCCCCCTCTCCTGGATCCACGCCAGCTATTAATTAATTACATAAAAATGTCCACACTTTAGCGTTTACAATATTCTATAGTTTCGAAACATTGTGCAATATTGTAGCAAGTAAACAGTACAATCAAATGCAAAAATATGTATCGAAAGAATCCTCATATAAATATGTTACGACGTTTTTATTATACAGAATTAAAATGCCCTAGGAATATTTTTGAGCATTTTCATATACACTTTATTTTGCCTTTGACTGTACTGTTCTTAGGTCAAAAGGTGATCTGATTACAAAATTTTAATTTAACATTACAAATATGATCAATGGTTGCTTTATTTTTAGATTGAAAGAGATACTTAAAAGGAAAGCTTAATACTTTTGATTAATTATGAAGGATAGATTTATGTAAATCATCAGTTACATTCAATTCGTCAAATATGTTATTGACACTGTGTTTGAAGTTGTGAAGTGTGTGTGAAGTTCAAAGGTTAACTTGAATACTTGGAAGTGTATAGGTGAATGAGTCTATACACGATGACACTTCCCTATATCACAATTCTCCATTTGCCGTGGTGTCTTAGGGTACTAGGAAGGATGTTTTATTATTTCTTACTACAAAGGCCAAAAGCTGGTTGATGTGGCTTGGTCTTAAAAACTGTCATTACCCTTATATTATCAGTATTGTGTCGGAACTAGTTATGATACGAGCTTTATTTTTAAATATGTATTTGTTACTTAGTGAGTTTTTGGTTGTCAACCGACGATAATTATAATATTGTTATAATTTTGACTCATTATTTCTAGTAGGTAATCATATGAGCTTTTACGCTCCTTGTATAAAAATTATTCATTATTCATAGATTTTTTTTGTGTAGTGACTCTTAACAACAAAACACTAAAAAATCAAAACTAAAATAGGCTAACGGCCTCTTATTTTATTACACAGCACTTAACCCACTTTTAGTCTCTTTTTAATTTTAATACGATTGCAAATATGTTAAACAAACTGTTCACAGTATCAAAAGTTTACTTGTAAATATTGAAAGTCTCAGTTCATTGACCTTGCGCCTACCCATTACAAGTAAGGCTAAACCACGAACGATAAAATCGAATATGGTGTCGCATATTTAATGTGTAGCATCGAAACATTCAAACAGTTCGTGCAATACCGCAACTACCAAAGCAGATAGAGTTCAAATATCAAACAATTGACACTCAAATTGACCCTACTTGAATTTGTTAGTTACGAGGTATAGCACTATCCCTGATGATTTGGCAAATTAATTTGACCTTTTCGTTCGTGCATTTTAGATGAAACTAAGGTTCAAGTTATGTAAGATATGGTGATAGGACTAAAATATTGGTCAAGATGTACCAGTGTACCTACACATCTTTGGATAGGGTTGCCAGACCATAAATTGAAAACACGGACAATTGGACAGAAAAACGGGACAAATTTTTTATACGTTTTGAATGTACTATTGTGAAACATATTGGATTTCATTTATGCCACGCTTTTGATGTGAAGCGGAGGGCTCAGCGGCCCTACCGCGATCTACGAAATCCGCAAATTTGGAGTATTTTTTACAACGAAGGCGATTAGTGACAGAGACAAATCCCCGAAATTTACGAAATTCTGTGTTCGCGGTAGGAACAAGTGCTTGATAAGATAAGGAGTCGTACGGCCTGGCCACGATTTTGCGCGACCGGGGACGGGGAGCGAATCCATAAGTCGGAACGAGAGTCTGATATCGGCACTACCTCTCGCTCGTATGGTTTTCCGTCCCGCTAGTCGCCTGAGACCAATGTCGTGACTAAAAATACGTGAGCTTAACAGTTTATCTCTGTTATATATTATACATTTTGTACATATTTCATGTGCCATATCGCTTCTGTTCTGTGGAACTCGATAGGACTTAATCGTAAAAGCCGAGCAAAACTGGGCAGGATAAATTTGACCGGACACCTGGTAACCCTACCAATTCTATACACAAATTAGGTATGTATGACGTCCCACGCATATTAAAAGTATTAAAACTGTTTGCTATGTAACGTAACGACCTTATTAGTTATGTTTGTCTGATCAGTGATCACGTCTAGACTGTTTTTTTTACAGTGAATTGCAAAAAACTTCATTGTAACTCTATTGACTTGAAATGAATGTTTGTTGTGATTATAAAAAAACATTGTTTATGTAATAACCAAGTTCTGATTAGATACCTACCTGGATTTTGAAGTGGAAGATCAATTATTGTAATCGTGTTAAAGTATACATTTACATTAATAAAAAACTTACAATTAAAAATAACAATAACTTCTTAGGAATAATATTAACTACAAACTAAATCTTAAAAAGTAAATTAGTAAAACTAAAGTAATATTAACTTAAATAAAACTAAACCTAAAAAAAACCCTTAAAAGGGGCTACCCATCCAAACCGCCCCGATTGGTTCCCGACGCAAAGGTGCCCATCACGCTCGCTGCGTTTCCGCGCTGAATCGCGATGGACAATCGTGTTAAAGTAATTTTAGGAAATTTACTATTGATTGCAATGGGGATTACAATATGGGAACTCCATGGAGTTTATAGATTTTTGTAAGGTCGCAAAGGATACCTCTTCCATGTGTCTCGGAAACTATAACTTAGCAGCAGGTAGACGTATGCTTATTTGCCACCATCGTGGTATAGTAGTGTGGCTGTTTCTTTTGGACGATGCCGATTTGTGTAACAATGTCCCATGTTATTTATAGCAGAGGACCTAAGATTGATTACGATGGCAAGTGGGTTGTGGTTTGGTGGTTTCTCGTAAGTGAACGATTATGGTAATGACTTCCCTGTCACTTACCTTTTTGAGAAGAAAGTATTTTAGTCGGATCGTTGCCGTTACATTTTCTTATTATCGTTTTGCGTTTTTTTTTTGTAGCAGCGACGCAAGTCTTATGAGGATCCATAGAAGAAACATGTATTTTTTCGGTAAAATGTAGAGCTCGCTTTAAACTATTTCGTAGGTACCTGGTTATGGTACCGTACCATATAATTATGGTAGAAGAATAATCTGCTTAGGAATTATGTTCTTGAAATTTTAAAAATATCACATATTGCTAAAGGGACTAGACATGTTTTTCCTATATACCCTAACCCTACACATATATTTGTGTCTTAATATTGAAACAAGAAATGGAAAAAAGATAAAGATTTATCATTAATTTGTTACTTATTATACCCCTATTTGTTAACTACCATTTTCCAAGATCAGTAAATAAAAACAATCATTTATATTGTAAGTACATAAAAATACCTGCAAAAAACAATCAACGCCTTAAATCTGTGAATGATTTGCAGTTCTAAGTGCATTTCAAATTCCAATGCAACGGTCGGTTGCGTGACGTCACCATCTTCTGAACATGTTTCGCATTGGCACGTAATGCATAAAAATAAGTTTGACAAGGGCCAGGGAACTTTTAAAGTTCAATTCGGGTCAAAAACCTTGCGGTTTAGGCTGTTAGATGCAGTGAAGTATGCAATTGGTATAAACAAATTGTACTGTCTGGGGCCTATTTCTCAAAAGCTTGTAACTTGTAATACAAGCGTTCGAGAAACGAGCCCCTAGTATTCGTTTATTAGATGTTAATGGAATGAATGTTTACTTGATACGAAAAATCTTCACGCTCGCTCCAATATATCAACGCGAGCGTGATGGACGCAAATACCCATTGTTTTATGTATCGAGTAAACCATAACGTATACTCGTATTTTAGCGACGAATGGAACTAAATAGTAAAATCTTAAATAAATATTGTCCTGGCGTTTTCGGCATGACACATTCGTGGTCGCAGGCAAACGTTATGGCCCGGCCACGACATTGGTCTAAAGGCCCGGCCACGACATTGGTCTAAGACGGCCAGCGGCGAGCGAATCCATGAGTTCGAGCGGGATGCCGATATGAGTACTCCCTCTCGCACGTATGGTTTTCCGCTAAGCCGGTCGCCTTAGACCAATGTCGTGGCCGCAGCATTACGCAACCGGGGTGGAAAACAATGCGAGCGAGAAGGTATTCCGATATCCGAATCTCGCTCCAACTTATGGATTCGCTCGCCGCCGTACGCGATAGACCAATGTAGTGGCCAAGCCTTAAACGTTACTTGACAACTCTTGGTACGGCTACTTAGTTAGTTGTGTATTTAAGTTCATATCGAACTTTATCGTTTGCATATTGCAAAAGAGGGAATCGCTTACTCTTTCACAGTTTCTATTAACTCCTTGCATACACCTACGTAATATGGTTAATATTGTGCTAGTTACCTGTAATATAATTTTCATCACACTTGCTCTCTAAGCGCGCCATTGCTTGTGCGCAAGTACTTTCAAGTGTGATGAAAATAATATTATGTCTTAAAACTTATTTTTTGGTTGGCAAGTATGATGAAAAACTTTGTATGCATCACGGTCGGTAAGCGGAATACTAACTCGAGTCATAAAAGCTTCTAACACTCTCGTTAGTAATTCCTTACTTACCTCCCTTGATGCACAATGTAGGTACTATAAGATAACTGTAGTCCGGTCTAGACTACAGTTGTATGGACTGTCTTGGGTTAATTTTAACCTTGCATCTAAAAATAAATTTTGATATCATCCTTTTGTTATGCGGATAACACCTGAACCTGTGATTTATTTGTGATAAATAAGTTTTTACAATAAAAACGTGTTGATTTTTAAGCGCAGATCCAATCGGATATTATTGTGAAGATGACCGAAGTTTTTTACGTAAAGACAAAGTCGTGACCAGTGTCAAAGTAACTATTATCGATTAGGTAATCAGAAATACTGGCTTTTTGTCGCGTTTCTCAATCCTATACTTTTCCGGGTACTAGTTATGAGTTATTTATATTAATTACCTCAGTGTTGATTTAGCCTGGAAAATAAATGCCGTTCTTCATATTTGTCGTTTAATGAAGTAGGTAAGCAGCAAACGAGTTGTATGTAAAGTAAAGGTGCGTTCAAACTAAAAGAGCATTCGCTGTTCTAACCTCCCACTCTACGAAATTCGATCGGTATACACAAAACGTGATTGGTTGATTTCGTAGAACGGGCGCTAGAACAGCGAATGCTCTTTTGGTTTAAACGCACCTTAATGGGATACGTGAATTACATTCTCGAATGTTTAGTTAAGTTTCAAAAGAATTGAAGTACATATTATAAATGTAATTAATGGATTAAACTCATGTGTAATTAGTCACATGTTTTCAGCGAGTTTGTAGGGCGTGAACGCGGGCTCAGTACTTGATAACAGAGACCTAGGCTCTCCAAAACATGTAGTATAGTGCGTAGTATAGTTATTATGTCTCACATAAGTCAATCATCAAGATATTGTATCACAGATGGCAATATTATTATAGTTATTATGTCTCACAATAATAGGACGATATATTACTGAAGCTTTTAACTCAAGTGTGTCCATGATGATGAATTACCTGTACTAGACTTTATCTATTTATTTATATAGACTAGATTTATTTATATATTTTATTGGTCATACTTATCTTCTGAATCTGTATATTTCTGTTGTTGCTTTTAAAGTACGCGTTCACCGTCAGTCACTCAAATCAATTTCAGCAAAACGGCCATACAAATCAATTGGAAATCGACACTATTATCTCAACAAAAGCTATCATGTTCTGCCAACCTGTCAGCTACACATTTCACCGACTGAATGATCATTCAATTGTCCCAATTCTAGTGAAAGTGCCCCCGGGCCCTAAGACGAAAGTGAATGAATTGACCGAAGACCGGCTCTCTCCGTTAGTTGTGTAATGTTTTTTGAAAATTGAATGGAATGAGCAATTGTTTTCGTTCGGTATAATTGTTGGGAACGGTGAAAATGTTTTAATGATGCCGTTTAAGAGAGAAAGAGTATTTAAAAATGTGTTAAGTTTTAATATTTCCTCATTGATGGGGGTTTCAAAAGGTAATACCGCTCTTGTAGTAAATAAAGAAAGCTTATTTGTTACCGCTATCTTTGTTTTACTTATTCATTTATCAATGTTTTTGATTAATGTTTAATCCTTGCATAAACTAATAAGAGATACTTATTATTTTCTTCGGTTACCGCGAGGATTACTCATGAAATAAAACTATGAAAACGGATAAACTCGCGTATATTAACTAATTTTAACTTCATTCCGACGTTTCGAACACTTTACAGGGTTCGTGGTCTGCGGATGACTGACAATGGAGGAAATTTGATAGATCTACCTCCATCAAAATAAGAAAGATAAGTACAAAACTACCCACCAAAGAAAAATTACTAAACCACAGACAATAAATTTTAAGGGTGGATGTACATACAAAATTTGCAAATTAAGCTAGTTATTCATTACAAATATTTTCAGAATGAAGACAAGAGACAAAATAAATAATCTACGCCGGTTCTATCCCTACGCCACTGCCTGAGAAGTATTTCCTTCCTTTGTATGATTGTGTAGGGACACATATGTAATGAACAATATGCTGACATAGCAATCGAGGTGCCGGCCGCGAGGCGCGGGCAGCGTCAGTTAGCCCCCGCTTAGCGACTTGCCCGGTTCATTCCCAATTCCCAGTATCAAGGGACATAGTAGAATCACCATTTAAGTAAATTATTATTTTGTGTTATATTTTACCTTCTGATTTGACCTTGTGGAGTTGTGTTATAATAAACTATATTTTCTTACAATCAGTGACTTTAAATTAATATCCAATCAGTTTCATTAAATCCTACATTCAGTGATTATAAACCAGTAAACCTACAAGTGGTGACCCCGACAAAAGAACAATAGTGACTATAGACGTTCAATGTGTTAATATTCGGCTATAAATAGACATTTATTTCCTTCGAACAATTTGATTTCTTTTTACGGTTGTAGTGCTGTGTAACGGGGGTAACTCATTTTACGGGAAGTGAACCGGGGAAAAATAAGGACATTTGAAAATGTCAGACGGTGAAGCTGACGCGGCCGCCGCCGGGGCGCGCGAACGCCGGCCGTTGGCGGATGCGTCGGCTGCAGCGAGAGAGGAGCACACCAATAGGCAGCTGGACCTTGCTGCAGTCACCGTGGCATCAAGGTAGCCAGAGTTCTGGGAGGATCAGCCCAGGCATTGGTTCCTGCAAGTAGAGGCCATACTAAACCCACAGCATCTCAAGGATCAGGCGAGGTACGACCTTGTACTTGGGAAACTAACAAAGAGCGCGATAGGACAGATTACCGACTTGCTGCTAAACCCACCAGCGACAGGGAGATATGTTGCCCTTAAAGAAAAGCTGCTAGAGATTTATGAGGACTCTGCGAAGGCTCAGCTTCAGAAACTGCTCAGCGATATGGAGCTGGGAGAACAGAAACCATCGCATCTCCTTAGAAGGATGAGAGATTTGGCCAGAGGCAATGTTCCGGATCAAACACTATGCATACTATGGCAGAATCATTTACCCCAAACGGCAAGAGCAGCAGTTGCCGTTGCTGACACGCAGAACTTGGACAGCCTAGCTGCGATTGCGGATAAGGTGCTGGAAGCGGTGAGACCAACTCCTCATGTGGCGGAGGTGAAGTCGTCGACCTCACGGGGCGGAATAACATCCAGTCCGGAATTGGCTGCGGTATTGGCGGCCTTGGAGAAGCTCGACGGTAGGTTGTGCAGTCTGGAAGGTCAGTCTAGACGGTCGGATCGGTTCCGAAACAGGCAGAGAGGAAGATCAATCTCTAGGAATAGCACGCGACACCGTTCATCATCGCGAGGAAGGAGTGGCACCAGAAGAACGCCTGATAGCCCAGATTGGCTATGTACATATCATTACCGGTACAAGGAAAAGGCGCACCGATGCGTACCGCCATGTTCGTGGAAAACCGAGAGTTCGGGAAACTAGCAGAGGTACAAGAGCAGGCGGAAACTTGTACCGCTCCACCATCACACCGCCTGTGTATCACAGACTCCAACAGTGGTTTACGTTTTCTGATAGATACGGGAGCTGACATTAGCGTGATACCGGTTAGGAATAGGCTAGCAGTGAGTGAAAGTGTGTGTAACCTTTTTGCAGCTAACGGTACGGAAATTAAAACTTACGGTGTAAAGACTTTAGAACTAAATTTGAAATTAAGAAGAGTATTTAAGTGGACATTTGTTATTGCCGATGTAAAACAACCAATAATAGGTGCAGATTTTTTAGTACACTACGGACTTTTGGTCGATTTACTATCTAAAAGACTGATAGATAGGTTGACAAGCTTAAGTGTAATAGGAGCAATGGAACATTGCGTAAATCCATCTATCAGAGTTGTAGATATAAATCATCCTTTTCGTGACTTACTAGGTAAATATCCCGATATTACTAAACCTGTTAATTTCAGAGAACCGCCTAGTCATGGGGTGGAACATCATATAGAGACTACAGGTCCACCGATATTTTCGAGAGCTCGACCACTTCCTCCGGATCGGTACAAAATTGTTAAAAAAGAGTTTAGACTGATGCAGGAAATGGGTATCTGCAGGCCTTCTAAGAGCCCTTGGGCAAGTCCATTGCACGTTGTTCCTAAAAAGAACGGCGAACTTCGCCCATGTGGAGACTATAGACGATTAAATGAGGTCACGAAGGACGATAGATATCCAATTCCGCGCATACAGGATTTTACGTATATTCTAACAAAAAAAAAAGTATTTTCGACATTAGATATTAATAGAGCATATCATTTCATTCCAGTGGCAGAGCAAGACATAGAAAAAACTGCCATAATTACACCTTTTGGACTATGGGAATTTCCAAAAATGGGTTTCGGTCTAAAAAATGCAGCGCAGACGTTTCAAAGGTTTATGGACACCACAGTTTTCCAAAATTTAGATTTTATTTTTGTATACATTGATGATATTCTTATAGCCAGTGAGTCCGAGCAAGAACACGAGCGACACCTGCAGGCTGTGTTCGAGAGGTTAAATCGTTTTGGAATAACGATAAACGTACCAAAGTGCTGTTTTGGTAAGTCGAAGCTGAATTTCCTAGGGTTCGAGGTATCTGCGGAGGGCACACGACCATTGCCAGAAAAGGTGCAGGCGATAACAGATTTTCCGAGGCCTGAGACAGTGCAAGACTTGCGTCGTTTCCTAGGTATGATAAATTTTTATCGTGCTCATTTACCAGGTGCAGCATCATACCAGGCGAAGCTCAACGAATACCTACACAATAGTAAAAAACGGGATAAGACGAAGATTGAGTGGACAGCAGAATCGTTGGAGGCATTTGAGAAATGTAAGCAAGGCTTAAAAAACGCGGCTACATTGTCTCATCCTCACGTCAATGCACCCATAGCGCTGATGTCAGACGCATCAGACTACGCAGTAGGCGCAGTACTTCAGGTTCAGGTAAAAGGCTCTTGGAAACCCCTAGGGTATTTTTCGAAAAAGTTAACAAGCGCTCAGCAGAAGTATAGTACCTACGACAGAGAACTATTAGGTATATTTCTCGGTGTTCGTTATTTCAGAAAGATGTTCGAGGGACAGCCTTTAATCATCTTTACAGACCATAAACCTCTAACCTACGCATTCAAGAACGGGGATAACAACAAGGAAACACCACGTAGGACAAGGCAGTTGTTATTTATAAGTGAATTTTCAACGGACATTAGGTATGTAGAAGGAAAAAATAACATCCCGGCAGATTGTTTATCGCGAGTTGAAACGGTAACTTGTCCCACAGCGTTAGATTACGAGGCACTTGCTGACGCGCAGGAACGTGACGAGTTCGTTTCCAATGAAGTAGCGAACACAAACAACGGATCACGTTTCAGAAAAGTTCACTTACCTACAGGAAATAAGGCAATCTATTGCGAAATAAATAATAGCAATATTAGACCTTATTTGCCCGTTGCCTTTAGGAAAGCTGCTTTCGATTCAGTGCATGGTTTAAGTCATCCAGGTATAAGGACCACCAGGAAGATGTTAGCAAACAGATTTTTTTGGCCAGGGATGAATCGAGATGCAGGCTTATGGGCGAAATGTTGTTTGCAGTGTCAACGAGCTAAGGTAACTAGACACACCAGGTCTGAGTTAAATGAATATCAGAATGTCAACAGATTCGAACACGTGAATGTGGACATAATAGGACCGCTACCAACCACTGCTGAAGGATACAGGTACTGTGTTACGATCGTAGACCGGAAAACACGATGGCCCGAAGCATTTCCCGTTAAAGAAATAACTGCGGAGAACGTGGCCAAAGTCATCTATGACGGTTGGATAAGCAGGTACGGTTGTCCAGTGAAGTTGACCAGTGACCAAGGCAGACAGTTCGAGAGTAGTTTGTTTGGTAATTTGTTAAAGATTCTAGGAATTCAGAGGTCAAGGTCTTCACCTTATCACCCACAGAGCAATGGGATGGTAGAGAGGTTTAATAAAGTGGTGAAAACTGCTTTAAAAGCAACCTTACAAGATAACTCGTGGATAGACCAGTTGTCATCAGTTTTACTGGGTCTTCGTGCAGCGCTGAGAAGCGACACTGGCGTCAGTGCTGCCGAGATGACGTTTGGTAGAAGCCTACGTCTTCCAGGTGATTTTTATGATTCTAGGGAGACAGAGTCGGGTGCCGATGATAGTTTAGTTGAGAAAATTCGTCGAACAATAGGTAAGTATAAACCCGCTTTAAAGTCTCATAGTAATACAAAGACATTTTTTGTTCATCCCGATTTGAAGACGTGTACACAAGTATTTGTCCGAGACGATACAGTTAGACGACCGTTGAAATCTCCATATGATGGTCCATTTAAAGTTTTAAAACGTTATGAAAAAGTTTTCAAAATCAAGTTTCCAGGACGTGTAGTTAACATTTCAATCGATCGACTAAAACCAGCATATTTGTTAGAAGATTCAGGCAATTTAGAATCAGATCAAATTCCTACTGATATAACTGACTGTCAGACTAACTTGAGACCAAATACTGTAGATGTACAGCCTAACATAAAAACAACGAGAAGTGGACGAATTGTTCGTAGACCTGTTCGTTTTGAAGAGGAATAGTAACAGGTCAGGTTATACTGGTTTAATGACCACGATCATTTAAGCTGTGAGTAATCGCATTTTAGCAAAAACATGTATTGCGACAGTTGTTGAACTAATTATTAGTTTTACTTATTTTGCTATTATACATGTAATAATTAGTATGTTAATTCTGTATTTTTGTGTGAATGCATTAGAGCAATGCTAGAGCATTTGTAACTATAATTATGCTCAGTTATGAATTTTTGACGTTTTGATTTAGAGTTCCCGTAGGTCGCGATGCTCTCAACTTTACGCTGTAGGGATACCAAGGGTTACTCAAAATTTTCTTGTATTTTTAGATTTTAATAATCTGTTTTATTTCGCGAGTGATTATAACATACGTTATGATGATGATTGATGATTCTATTTTTGTATTGTTTACATTGTTGCTCATGCGATGTTGCGTAATGTACTTCGGTCATTTAAAGCGCACGTGTAACAACATGCATAGGTATATAAGAATATAATTCGTTTTGTAAGTCATTGCACAAGAAATAATTATGTCAATTTTTTGCAGTTTTAATCATTATTTCTTTATTAAAAGATCCGTCTTTTTAATAAAATTACATTCGAGTATAATATTTTCACTTGAACAGTACTTACAGTACCTACATACTTACTTACAAGATGGGCTACGGTCAAAGCAAGGAAGCCAACAATAACGAAGTAATAGCAAAGGCAGAAATCGTTTCCAACGTAACTCAAGTTGAGTCAAGGTTGAATATTTTATCCATTATTTTGTTGGTGGTAGCAGGCCTGATAGCAGTCAGCCTGTTGTTTGCAATTAGAAGATTTTGTGTACAGAAAACCAGGCATTGGTTACGAAGAGAGATTGGAGCTGCCAGTATGATGACGCAACCAGTGGTTCGGGTCCAGACCCTGCCATCCCAAGCAGCCCAAGCTACTACGATTGTGTAAATTTTGAGACATCATTAAATTTCTATTTTTATTCCTTGTGCCAGTGACATTTAGGGATAGTGTTTGTAGTGTTAAGTTACGGAAACTTCAATTAAACTCAGTGAATTTTTGTTTTACCATGTATATTTAAAAGTTATCATTCCGTTTCAGTATTTTTGAGATGTTATAACTTAACAACTAAACGAAATAACAATAATAGTAATTTAATAACAGTGTATTATTCCGTCAGCACGAATTCCTGGTATCGCCCGCCGGCCGCCGCGAAGCGCAGAGCTTGCAGTATAAGGTTACAGTGTAGAGTAAAGTTGAACGACTAGCGACAGCGAAGCGATACTAGGCTATTCATACTGATAGAACTTATGATTTAACTTTTAAAAATTTTTTCTTTGCATAAAAAAATTTGGGGAGGACTATTGTAGGGACACATATGTAATGAACAATATGCTGACATAGCAATCGAGGTGCCGGCCGCGAGGCGCGGGCAGCGTCAGTTAGCCCCCGCTTAGCGACTTGCCCGGTTCATTCCCAATTCCCAGTATCAAGGGACATAGTAGAATCACCATTTAAGTAAATTATTATTTTGTGTTATATTTTACCTTCTGATTTGACCTTGTGGAGTTGTGTTATAATAAACTATATTTTCTTACAATCAGTGACTTTAAATTAATATCCAATCAGTTTCATTAAATCCTACATTCAGTGATTATAAACCAGTAAACCTACAATTGTATTGTTAGGAAGGTATCCCAAAATTGGGACCGGCAAGAAACTCAGCGGGACAACTCTTTTCAAAAAACATTTGTAGTACATCTTAAGATCATCATGCATTAAACCGAAACATAAAAATTTTGATTAATAAAGAAATTTAAAATAATTTTGAAAAAAATGTTGCCAGTACTAAAAAGGGGGTTAATGGTCACCACCGCCAAATACATCAGCCTCACGGTTTATGTCTAGACTGTTCCTTTATCAGATGAACAACTGGATCCCAAGCTGGTGGTAGAGAAAAGCTTCTTTCCATTCTATTAAAGTTTGGATATTTCATTATCTCAATAGCCTCACGCAACATTCTAGGAATGTTTCTCTTCTCCTTAACGAGAACCAAAGGCTTGTCAAACTTAATAGAATGATTCGGTCCATCACTGACATGCTCCCAAACCGCAGACTGTTGTCGACGGTGCTTGACATCGGCTATGTGTTCCTTCACCCTAGTAGTGATATTCCTCTTTGTCTGCCCAAATTGCGTAAAAAATTGCGTATGAAGATTCCCACTGTTGAGCGCAGGCCAGCCGTTCTGCCTTTTGTTGGAGGGGTTACAGACAGGATCAGCCGCATCTTGAAACGTGCTTCTATTAAAACCTATTTTAAGCCAATGAAGAAGATGTCGCAGTTTCTGAGGCCTGTTAAGTATAGCACCCCCTTACTGAATGCAGGAGTGTATAAGCTGGACTGTGAATGTGGGCTTTCATATGTTGGGCAGACAAAGAGGAATATCACGGAGGAAGAGAAACATTCCTAGAATGTTGCGTGAGGCTATTGAGATAATGAAATATCCAAACTTTAATAGAATGGAAAGAAGCTTTTCTCTACCACCAGCTTGGGATCCAGTTGTTCATCTGATATAGGGACAGTCTAGACATAACTCACGGTTTATGTCTAGCTGATGTATTTGGCGGTGGTGACCATTAACCCCCTTTTTAGTACTGGCAACATTTTTTTCAAAATTATTTTAAATTTCCTTATTAATCAAAATTGTATGTTTCGGTTTAATGCATGATGATCTTAAGATGTACTACAAATGTTTTTTGAAAAGAGTAGTCCCGCTGAGTTTCTTGCCGGTCCCAATTTTGGGATACCTTCCTAACAATACAATCATACAAAGGAAGGAAATACTTCTCAGGTAGTGGCGTAGGGATAGAACCGGCGTAGATTATTTATTTTGCCTCTTGTCTTCATTCTGAAAATATTTGTAATGAATAACTAGCTTAATTTGCAAATTTTGTATGTACATCCACCCTTAAAATTTATTGTCTGTGGTTTAGTAATTTTTCTTTGGTGGGTAGTTTTGTACTTATCTTTCTTATTTTGATGGAGGTAGATCTATCAAATTTCCTCCATTGTCAGTCATCCGCAGACCACGAACCCTGTAAAGTGTTCGAAACGTCGGAATGAAGTTAAAATTAGTTAATATACGTGAGTTTATCCGTTTTCATAGTTTTATTTCAGATACTTATTAATTGTGGAGTCCATCATTTTATTAATAAAGGTAACGTATTTTCATCACACTTGCTTTCTAACGTAATATAACTTATTTTTTTGTCTGCACGTGTGATGAATAACATTGTATGCATCACGGTCGGTAAGAGCCTAACTCGAGTCATTAAAAGCCGTACTTACCTCCAATACGTCCCTAAATACACAATGTACTATTAATGTGCAATGTTTTGAGGTCATAAACTATTATTAATCTTTTTCCAGAGTCTTATTTATGTGAATAATTTTATGTGTACTAACATAAAGTAGTGTACACTCAAACAATTGGAACCCTTTGTTACTCAAAAGATTGTATATAATTTGTAGTACAACTCTCTTTTCAGCCCTATTAATGAGATATGGACTTCCCCTTGTCTTACAAGCTTTTAGGAAATTGCTTCCAAGCCATTAATGATAAGTATGCCGAAATAACAAGTGGTAATAGATTTTTTTAGTTTGATTTATAGCGTCACTTTGTCAAAATTCCCGAACAGTCTAAAGAGTTCCAATTGAGTGATTTTACCGTAGAAATAGTACTCATATATTTGCCGCTTCGATACCTGTACTATCATCGACATAGTAACATGACAAGCTGTCATTTCCCTTGTCATTCTACCAGTACCTGTTTATACTAAACGACCTCTGAATGCAACCAGGCATGTGACATTTTGATTCGTACCTTGCGACTACTTTTTAATCTTTTCGATTTCCTCCTACGAAACTACATTCTACAGATTGAACTTTAAATAAAGCCAATAAGGCTTATTTAATGGTAGTTATTTGGTAACTTATTTCATTTTAAATGGTGACGATTTTTGTGAACTTATGGATTTCCTCCTACAAGACACCTTTCGCGATATGTCCAGATTATATTCTCAGAATTCGGACTTTAATTAGAAGCTATAAGGTTCATTATTACGAGTAATAATATTTTTAATGACTTTTTGGAGATGAATGTGTTTTAAATATCAGATCAAATGAAGTAGGAAGCATTTTAAGATAATTTTGAAATTGACAAATTTTACATTTGGTTTTTGTTGAATACGGAAATCAATTAGGAAACAAAGTAGTAGTTTAATTAATTAGCTTATTTTGTAGCCGTTCACAAAATCATTCAATGGTTTAGGTGGTGTTATTTTTTCATGGTTAAGTGTTTTCATACCTAGATTTTTTAAAAGTTGAATTTATTAATATAGTTTTAGTGAAACATGTTAAAATAATCATACTCATCATTTCAGCGCGTCCAATGAAGTAGAAAAATCATGAATATAGCTATTGTATAATAATGTCGTTCGTTTCCAATCAAGATGTAAGAAGTACGAGTAGGTGGGTATTATCAACATCAGCGGAATGATGTTCACTGCTGGACATAGGCCAGAGACTGTCACAGAGGTCGGTCGTGAGCTGTCTGCATTAGGTGATAGGTTTGCGCGGGCTAAATTTCCGCAACTCGACGTCAAAAATTTGCGCCTATTTTGCGTGATGGATTGTCGGCACTACTCTTGCCAACCCAGCTCTACCAGAAAGCCTAGCAGACCCTTGATGTTGCCGACGACTTCTGGGAGAGACCTCGGGGATCCGAGGTGTTGTGCCCGGTATTCTGCCACCCCTGGACACGCGAGAATGACGTGGGCGGCTGTCTCTTCCTCCTCCAAGCAGGCTCTGCATAGGGGGCTGTCTGTAACACCTATATTAAACAAGTGTTTGTTTAGTGAGGCGTGGCCAGTTATAGCTCCAGTGAGGAGACGGAGCTGTGGTCTCTTCATCAGTTTCAGCCTCCGTGACAACCCGGGGTTGATTGTCGGTAGGACTTCTTTTGATTGCCTACAAGTACCTAGGTCTGACCAATACTTCTGGTGTTTTACCTTGGTGTTATGTCGCAATGTGCTTCGCAGCCAGGCGTGTGGCAATGGTATAATCGGCTCTGGTCCTATCGTTTCCGCCTCTGAGCCTCCTCTTGCCAATACGTCAGCTGCATCATTTCCTCGCGAGTTACTGTGTCCTTTTATCCACTGTAGGGTTATGCTATTGGTCGTACATACCTCCGACAGTGCTTTGTGACATTCGTAGATTAGCCCTGAGGTTATAGTGTAACTCTGCAGGGCCTGTAGTACTGATCTGCTGTCAGAAAGTATACGGATGGGATAGTCCATTACCTTCCTTGAGATTATTGCGTATGCTGCCATTATGATGCCCATACACTCCGCCTGGAAGACAGTGTTGTAGGCCCCTAATGGTGTAGAGATATGTATGTTTAGGTCCTCCGAAAATACTCCAGAGCCAGTACCTGACCTTGTTTTGGACCCGTCCGTGAAGATCCGCAACTCTTTTGGGTTGAGGCCTTCGTGGGGGTCCTCGTGTAATTGTATTTTGTATTTCTTGTCAAACACGAACTGCCTGGGTATCCTGTCGGTCACCGCTTCTATGAGCGGTTCCTTACCTATAGCCTCGTAGAGGATTTCGGTGTGTGGTACCCGGGGCGGTCTCCAGATATTTGACTTTTTGAGACGTACCGCTGCCGCCAACGCCTCCTGTTGTATGTGGAGATGTAGCGGCGGTAGGTTTAGTAGGGCTTCCAGGGCCGTGCATTAGGTGATATAATATCAAAATGTATATTGGCGTTTACCATAAGAACGACATTTATTTGTACATGTATTTATGAGTAGGTACATTATCGTTGATTGTTATAACATGTCTTCTTTAATTAGCCAATTGCAAATATTTTTTAATTCAGAAAAACACTTAAGAATTCATGTTCAATCTTACCTTGGATTGTTGAGGAAGCTCTTCAATTACTACCGTCCCGTTTAACAAGATAAATGTTCTTGTAATGCAATAATTTGTGCTGACAGGCTTGTGAATTAAATAATTATTATTTTATTCGACATTATGGTCCTACAAACATGATACGTGGGTACATTATTTTTAAAATATTTTGTTGTGAGTTGGCGCTTCAACTTTTCATTAAGTAGGTACGGTCGAGGAATTTAATTTCCTACCCATTTCGTACCTTGTCATACTCGCAGTAGCTATAATCCGACAGCCCTAGCAGCTCTCATATTGATTGTCATTGTGACAAGGTACAAAATGGGTAGGAAATTAAATTCCTCGACTGTACCTACAGATGCAGTACGAAATAATGTATATTTCTGTCTCAATTAGGTCCAGTACAATATATACTGAAGTTAATTTAGACAGCAGTTTGAATTCGGACGTTTCCGTGAAAAACCGAAGGAAAAGAATTTTGCACTACACCTGTACTTCCTTTTGTGTGAGGATGTATGTGTGTGGGAGGATGTACGGTAAAGTGAATCCTTCTGTCCTTGAGGGTCAGCAATATCCTTTGAGATTGCATCCCTCATTAGGCCCATTACCGCGAACTTAGGAATTCGTATATTTAGACTATTTATCTCTGTCACACTAATGAGTAATGACACCTTTGATGGAGTGATAGAGGCAAATCCTTGAAATCTTTCAGCCCGCAGTGCCGGTATGTCTGTCTCCAACCCTTGCAAACAAAAGTAAATTTTAATTAAATACGACTATTATAAAGTTATACTTACTGTTTAAATACGATACGAACATGGATACGAAATTCGTTGATACAATAAATAATATAATAATAATAAATAAATATCTTAGGACATCATATATTAGCAAAAAAAAGGAAGTACTTACAATAAGGCGTCAAAAGCTAAATTATTTACTATAGTGAAATTGTCAAAATATCAAAACCTGTGTGTGGAATACTAGTTAGTTAAAGAGTCCATCACGCTCGCTCCAATTTATCAGTGCGAGCGTGAAACTGCTTTAAATATCGATTAAACGCTAACGTAATACACGTTACTTGCCGTGCAAGCGTTACAGCTACTGGAGATTAAAAAGATCTTAGACACCATCAAACCTAGCAGCCCATTACCTGTTGGATGCCCTAGATGCTAACTACTTGTCCTCAATTACACTATCGCTGTTCACAGTAATCGCGACACTATCATCACAATCGTGAGTGTTCGTGTGTCGTGCGCGCGCGCACGAATGGCGCCAAACGTCGGCCTGTTTGTCAGCATGTAAAGGTGCGTTTAAACCAAAAGAGCATTCGCTGTTCTACAAGTATCCCCCGTTCTACGAAAACAACCAATCACGTTTTGTGTAACGATCGAATTTCTTAGAGTGGGGGGATAGAACAACGAATTCTCTTTTAGTTTGAACGCACCTTTAGTCTGTCCGTGATACTACGATATAATTGCCGCAAAAATATCTAAGACCTGGGGCGCGTTTCTCGAAAGCTATTGTAACTTGTAATACAAGTGGAAGTCTCTTTTTAACACTATTAATTAGATAAGGACTTCCGCCTGTATTACAAGTTACAAGCTTTCGAGAAATAGGCCCCTGCATGTGTTTACAAGCTTTTATTTGGTTTCACCACTCCCCACGTTTGCCACAAGGATCAATCTTAGATATAGGTTAGATTACATAATTAGATTTAATTTATATGTATATAAAAAAAACATTTGTAAATAAATAATTAAATGAAAATACCATAAGGACTTAAACTTAATACGTTCGATGCCGGTGACACGCATATGTGACCGAAAAAACAGTACTCCTATGCCAGTGACACACATACGTTATCAAAGTAATCGTATCCTTAAAGCATAAATGAAGTTCTCACTCCTATGCCAGTGGCATAGAAATACGACGTTTTTGACACTGTGTCGTCGGCATAGGAGTACAATCTTTTCGGTCACACATGCGTGTCACTGGCATAGGTTTTCTATCTGATTATTTCGATCGGCATAGTATTAGCACTTAGTGAAACAGTATCGGAGGGTGAACGTGTTAAGAGACTTAACAATCCATTACATATATAATCGCAGTTTTCGCGCTCAGCGTTGCGCAGGAGTGTTAGTAGCTTATCTCGCAGATCGCGGCCGGCTGTCATGTGTGGCGCGTTGCGTTCGTATCTAAGTATGCTACGTGCTTTAACCTTTTTAAACGACCGCTAAAATCGCCATAACGAAGTCTTTATCAAATTGTGCCTGATTGTGTATAAAGTTGTTGTTAAAATTTCGTATAAATAAAATCTCTAGTGAAGAAAATAGGTACCTAATGTAAATTAATGCACAAATATATTTTTACCCTATGGCGTATACGATTCGGAAATTATTCAGCAGCTTTGCGTTTTTAAATTAGTCATATTTTTTGTGATAGGTATAGGCTTCTTCTCTTTCAGGAGTGATAGGAGTATGACAGTAGATAGGATAAAATGGCGAAATGGTATAAGCAGGGCTGACCTCAAATAGATATGGGAATAATAATGGTCAGGAAGAAAAAGAATAAAAGCTATTAAAAAAATCGTCGCGTCAAAGACCCGCCATAAATAAATATTCAATTCGTGACTTGAGACCTTCGCAATGCTCAAGATTCCAGTTTTTGAACCACTCGCTACGCTCGTGGCTCAATTTTGGAAGCTTTCGCTTTCTCAGGTCTCAATATTGGCACGACAGTTAAACAACAACTTTGCCCCCTAGTATAATAAATAACTATTTTTTATTAGGTATTCCACATTTCCCTCCCGCTTATGCCTATCCCTCGCGCATACGCATATCACACGTTGCGTGCGCGCACATCGTTGAGCGCAATTATTGCAATTGCCGTGGGAACCGCGGGAGTCGAACATATCTCACATAATCATGTTCGTACCTATTTGCTAATGTGTTGATTAATGACTATACTTAAGCCTATTGCAGTAATTCGTATTATTAACCGAGTTAAAAAAAAGGCTTTAAATTCGATTTTTTTTTTGTATAGTGTAATGTGTAATTGAGTAATTGTGTATACGTGGCCACGTGGTGACGGCAGTAAGAATACATTTGTCACCACCCCAATTCTTCTCGCGGGTGTCGTAAGAGCCAACTAAAGGATTGAAGAGTCGCTGAACATTCTTTGATAGAAGATTGATGATGGGTTGCAGCTTCATCATAGTGGACACATTACTGCGATCGCCAATCCGCTTGCCCAGCGTGGCGATTATGGGCATTTACTTCCTAATACGTCTATACGCATAGTTAATAGGAGAGGTATATGTCCGGCAGTGGACTGAGATAGGCTGATGATGATGTACACTTTTGTTATTTACACAGACATATATACGTCTAATTTGCGTCTCTATGTTTAAACTCACTGCGGATACTAGTTCACTA
The DNA here is from genome assembly GCA_025490895.1 of Thaumatotibia leucotreta. Classification (NCBI taxonomy): domain Eukaryota; kingdom Metazoa; phylum Arthropoda; class Insecta; order Lepidoptera; family Tortricidae; genus Thaumatotibia; species Thaumatotibia leucotreta. Next base: position 8,884 of record JALPQI010002087.1, on the reverse strand, counting down.
TTATGTAGACCCCTAAAATTAGATATTATATTCAATAATAGATTTTAGTTATATCTTTTATTTATCTAATTTATATTTTGATTGGCCCTTTTGGAATTGTACCGAGGATGCTGGCAGCAGTTCCTCGCTGTATCGCAATAATTAATTATTAACTTTTTTGTTACAGGTATGTATCTTGAAGATCTGCTACGAACACTTTACACATGTACTTAACATCATGTATTGCTAAGGTTTGCAGTATGTACACTCCTAGGTATAAACAGATCGTATCTGAAATCTATACAATGAATGAATGAATATTCATAGTCTCATTATTGTATTGTTTGTTTTAATAATGAAGTGTGAAATGAAAACAATAGTAGATGTTATGTAAGGTAAACGAATATTCTTTACTGACCAGGGTGCTTAGCCAAGTAGCCAATCGCTAACGCTTAATCGTCAATCGTAAACGAAAGGCGGCTAACTGTCTTTGTCGCACAATTTTTTTATTTTATTTTATTTTATTTATCCAGAAACAAACAGTCACATGTGATTACATTTGATACTCGTACATTATAAACTATTACGAAAGCAAACTTACAGTCTCCTTAATTAAATCATGTAAAAAAAAACAAAAACCTAAGTGTACAACTAAATAATATATGCGTCAGCGCAAACGGAAACTTAATATAAAAGAGTGACAGAGAGGGAAAACTACGATACGCTACAAAGCGTTAGCGATTGGCAACTTGGCTAAGCATGCAGGGTGCTTAGACAAGTTGCCAATCGCTAACGCTTAATCGTCAATCGTAAACGAAAAGCAGCTAACTGTCTTTGGCGCACTAATATTAAAGAGCGACAGAGAGGGAAAAGTACGATACGCTACAAAACGTTAGCGATTGGCAACTTGGCTAAGCATCCTGGTATTCCTGGTACTTTTAAAATCTTGTAAACATAATAGAATTGACAGAGGTGTCATAATGGGCACTGAAACGAGCGTTGCAGCATTTATCTTAAGATCATAATATATATTATATTTATTATCCGTACCATGAGTTGGAAAGTAAAGGCATGGCAAATGCATTCTATCGCACTCGCACTGACAAATTGGAGTGAGCGCGATGGCCTGCTTTATATATCGAGTAAAACCTAACGTTACCGATACTTGCAAAGTCAGAGTACAGCGACAGATATGTTACTGGGTCTACCCAAAATAATCGACGCGAAATCGATCTAAGCCGGTCAAAAAGCTTTAAGCCAACGGCATAAGAGCGAACAATCTTATACCGTGATACCGCATCGGTCGAGCCGATACATGCCGATCCACGTATTTTTCGCTCTTATGTCGTTTAGCTTAAAGCTAGCTTCGACCGGTTTATGCCGATTCCACCTCGATCGATTCGGGGAGACATTCATAATCCATAAAAAACAAACTGAGTTGTCTACGGATGGAGGAACCTAGACACTTAAGTAGCTTTTCAATCAAGTCGAATTTTGCCTTAGGATTACCGTGCGAACATGCACATATTTTTGACGTGTACGAGTATAGCAAGCGAAAAGCTTCATTACAATCAGTTAAGTAATATTTATTCCTGGCTATTGTTAGGCGTTCTCAAAGTAAACAATACGTGAGATAACTCCAGCCTTGGACTTTCACCTTCAAAAATGTATTCAGCAAAATAAATTGGAAAGATATGCTAATATACTTCCATCGATAATTACCGATTGTAGCGGGGAACTAAAAAACGAGATAATACTTGAACTTCTAAGATGATTGAGAACTTGAGCGTATTTTTAGAGAGAATATACAAGATATTCAAGGAAATATTATTTCTTTTAAGAATTGCTTGCCCTTATTTTTATTAATTATGTAAGCCCTTATTTACGGCTTAGGTTTACGTTGTTCAAAAGGTCTAGCGATATAAGAATTAACAACATCGTGTTTTTGAATTACTCCATTAACAAAGAATTTATACACCGATGAACGAAATTAGAACCGTTCTTTTGTATGAAGAAAAATTCGGTACCTATCCGATCCCTGGGGCCAGTTGACTGTCTGATTAACATTATTTCTCATAGTATAGAAATTAGTGAACTATTTAACGGTGACCCACCATTCGGCGCATCGCCTAAGTATGGTATTAAATCTGTGGCCCTAGTGAAGAAGGGTACAAGTTCTCGACTTCCCGAGGCTTGAAAAAAGGGAATATGTTGAATACAGGCCTTCTACCGCGAAAATCGAAATTCGCACATTTGGAGGATTTTTCTCTGTCACTCCAACGAGGGCGTCATTAGAGCGAAAGAGACAAATCCTCGAAATTTGCGTATTTCGTCGCAGATATGTACACCGTTTTTTAAATGGCTGTCGAGATCTTTTTATAGTGCCACAGAATTAGAAATCAAACTGCCTTTACCTGTACGCACAATTTTACCTCAGAACGAATCGTAATTATGTCCCGTAAGAGACGCGTGCGCGAACGACATCTGTCAAGCTACTTGTCAAATAGAAAAATGACTGAAGTGACCAGGATTTCCAAGTAATTGCCGACATTTGAAAGCAGAGAAAGGCCGCCTATTACACCGACACGTAACGCATTAACTCGAAAATTGACTGTTTATTGGAATTGCTGGCATGCTGGGAATCCGTTACGAGGTCGCGTTTTAGCGTGTCTGTAATTATGGATCGCTACTGTTACAACCGAGAAATCACGCCCAGAGGATGTTATCTACTATCTAAGTATGTAGGTGACGTTTATGTGACTAGACCAGAAGAAATGAACTAAAAAAAACAAAAAAAAAAAAGTTATCTTTATAGTTTTTTAAAGGGTCGGCAGCATGCATGTAACATCACTGGAGTTTAATGCGTCAATATTAGACAGTTTGTTGCTGGCGGGCTGTATACTTATCTGCTACCGTCGTGGTATAGTACTCGTACAAATAAGTAATTTGTCGTCACGCGAAAGCTCCTTGTAGGACAAAACCTGAAATATTAAAAGTAATGGTGCAACTGATTTTCTGTCTAAAGCGGCGTTATACATTTTAAACAATTCAAAGTAATTACCTACCTATGTACTTAGTATATTTAAAGTGTTTATTGATAAAATACTATGAACAGATGCATTTCTACAGGTCGAACACTGAACTAAACTTATAAAAAAATGAAATGTTAACGTGTTACATATTCTTTATTGTGTACGTATTCAAAATCATTATAAAAACAACAACAATCACGATAATTTTACAGTAAAATTTTAAAGACTAGCTTAGGGCACTCTTATTATGCCACGGAAAATACTTGGCGTAATTTAATGCATGCTAAATTACCTACTTTCATATTAGGTATGTAAATTTCCACAGTGAACGTATAGGTTCTTGCTCGTTTTTCCTTTCATCTCACCAGCTCGCCACTTCATTTCTCTGGGATCAAAAGATCACCATTATACAACCGGTTCGTAATGATGCACGGTGTGTGACGGTGTGAGAGTTACTCGGGAAGCAATCTTGACCAACGGGTACAAAGTAGCATATGGCTGTGTGTTCTATTACCGAGAGCGGAGAATTTAAAGTTTTTGATCAGTTTACTCAATACTCAATACTCAATCTTTATTGCACTTATAATGTGGTTTACAACAATGAGTTTGAAGTGCGATTTCTTAAATTATAAATATTTGTCTTTATCTGACGAATTTTAAGTTAAATTATCTATATTAACAAACTACCTAGGTACTAGTCACTTTCAAGTATAATTAGTCGCTAAAAATCTGTTTATTTCATTGTCATAATCATAATGAATACTGCAACGTTTCATCAAAAATTTTCATCTACTACTGAAACAATAGATATCGGCTAAAGTTTGTCATGAGACATGTATTTTTGTTATAATTAAAGTATAAAAATGATGCTGTGGCCCATTAGTGTAAAAGATGTAACTCGCAGAACATTTTGGAAAAGGTATAAATATACAGGATGGAAAAATCGAATGCCACGTGGATGAAATCCTTAAATGCAGAATGTATTGTTTTTAAAAATAAAGGAAAGTCTCCCTACACAAAGTGTGCTATTTACAATATTTAAAGTAGTTGCCATCAATGGGCCATACGATTTTTCCACACTGTATATATATATCTATACACTGTATATATGTATTAAACTTGCTTGTGGCGATAAGCGACTGCAATATCGTGTGGTATATTGCATCCTCTGCTACATTGTTAGCGATGTCACTGATGGCAGTTTCTACGGGAAATGTGTTTTCCATCCGCTTGCGATGTTTTGCTAGCTTTTCAAACGATCACATTTGTTGTATATTGTACCTATTTGCTGTTGATGTGCTAAAAAGTCAAGAAATAAATAAATTACCGTTACTTTCTTGTTTAGTCTATGATCACACATGTGTACATCGTATATCATCAGCAGTGATCGGATTTTTGTGCGACATCTCATACTACATGTCATCAAAATGATGCAAGTCACTAAGAATGTCGCAAATGCATCCGATCTCTGATCATCAGCCTATATTAGTCCACTGCTGGACAACGACCTCTTCTTAGCCTATTCGTATGGACGCATTAGGACGTAAATGGCCATAATCGCCACGCTGGGCAAGCGGGTTGGCGATCGCAGTAGTATGTCCACTATGATTCATGATGCTGCTGCCCATCATCAGTCTTCGATAAATAAATGTCCAGTGACACTTCAATCCCTTAGCCGACTCTTACTCTACCCACGGGAAGAGTTGGGATGGTGACAAATGTATTCTTACTGACGTCACTACACGGCAAGTCCCAATAATATTCGAACTTTATTGCTACTCAAGAGTAAACATATTGGTTAAACGGTTTCAAAAACTTGATCATATTTGAATACCCGGATTCCTATTGAGTTTAATATCAAGGTAAATTATATTGACTTTTCAAGTCAATAACTTATTGATAATAAACATAGAATTGTATGAATCAACTATTTAAATTGAGGATATGTCGCATTTATACAATAGCAGGTACTTACATCCATCATTTAACTTTAAAGAAGAATTAAAATGTCCGTCGATATTTGTCAATTTCCATTGAGATGTGAAATGAATAAGCTTCCATTAATGTTCTTGCATATGCATGAGTTACATTTACATGACTAAATTGTAGGTATTAACTAATACTTTGAAGATGAGCTTAATTATATTTTGAAAACTCTTTTCATTTCCATAGGAAAAGACAGCGGGAAGGGCCTTTGTTTTATAACTACTATTTATACTTTAGGTAATTATAGTGATAATAAGTCGAATGGTCGTGTTACTCGTACGTGTATGACTTGAACAGTCTATATGTTATTTCTCTTACCCATCAGTCAGCAATTTACATAAATTGCCACCATCTTGAACGACAGCTCCGTTATTTATGATGTTTTTTAAATTGGAACATAACGTCGCAAAGCGTGTGATTGAAAATGCCGATGCGATGGATGGACATTCTTTGGATGGTCGATGATGATGTTTCCTGGATGTAATGGGAATGTAGGTAAGTGCTTTAGGTATTGAGTTGTCACTGCGACCATATACATATAACATGGACGTCTGACGCCAGCTCAAAAATGTCTCTAAAACAATTGGTCAATTGTGCCAAGATGGGCAGAACATAGCGCTTTTCTTAACACAGCGCATATTTCGGCGCAACATCTTTGACAAATGTTTATAGAATATAGCCAATCAAAATTTTGATGGACCAATCACAATTATTTTTAAATGGCGGGTTAAGTTTTTATAGGTTGACATTGAAATTTATTGCCCAAGAGGGGGTGACACTTGTCAACTAAAATTCAGGACCGTTTTTGAAAGGCAATTTAGTGTGGCGTGCGGCTTTCATGTTTTATTTGTTCGTTGAGTTGTCATCACCATAACATGACATAAGTTTTCTCCCAAATCGAAAATGTTGAATTTTCTGTCATGACCACTTGACCTTCGTAGGTATTTGTGACAAAATGACAAGAGTTCAAGGAAACATTTTAGACACGTTGCGTTTATGTATATCCCCCCTTATTTATAAACGACTCATAAATTAGTAAGCCGATAAATAAGTATCGTTTGACCCTTTTCGTCTTATATAAACATTGATAAGTTGAAAAGAGACAAACTTGTTCGCTCAGTTAGGAGACGTTTATGAATAAGGAGGTTAGTTGCTTCTAAATGAAGAATGGCATAGTTAAGTCAGTAAATAAACAAATAGTAAAGCTACTGTCTTCAAGCGTCATTTCTAACTTATTATTTTGAGCCTGTAGTGTCCTACTGCCGGGCAAAGGCCCCACTTATTCCAATTCTCCCTGTCCTGAGCAATCTCTGGCCATTCTGGTAAAAAGGAGTCCGGGATGCTTAGCCAACTTGCCAATCGCTAACGCTTAGTAGCGTATCGTAGTTTTCCCTCTCTATCACTCTTTCATATTAGCGCGATAAAGACAGTTAGCTGCCTTTCGTTTACGATTGACGATTAAGCGTTAGCGATTGGCAACTTGTCTAAGCACCCAGTTCGTCTCACCATCGCCGACGTTGTCATGATATTTCTAACTCGTCATTAAAATAATATTATGTAGTAGTATGTAGTAAAATAATAGTGTGTGTGAAGATGAAGATAGATAGATAGATTCATTTATTTCTTCATGAAAATCACATGTTATTTTATTACAAAATAGCACAAACCACAAAAAGTGTCAAATCTATATAAAAAAAAAATCTAAAATGTCAATGGTGGCAGCCTTTTTAATCTAGCCAAAAACTTCGAATATTCATGACCGAACCAACTTATCACTATCACTACATAGTATGAAATAAAGTCACTTTTTCTGTCCCTATATCCCTTTGTACGCTTAAATCTTTAAAACTACGCAACGGATTTTGATGTGATTTTTTTCATAGGTAGAGTAATTCAAGAGGAAGGTTTTTATGTAGGTATAGTACCCGTGCGCAGCCGAGGCGGGTCGCTAGTTTGTTATAAAGTACATTTGAGATAAAACTTCAATTCATAAGTTTAATCGACTAGTTGGAAATATCATGACATTTCATTAATAACGGATAATTTTATCGTTATCGTCCTGCCAGTACCGTATCGATGTTGCATTAATAAAGTGACCGAACATTTCTGCGTCAGACATGTTGCAATCTAGCCAGATTTCCAGTTAGTCATGTTGTGACGAAAATGGACCTCTACAACTGATACAGGATATAGTTTAACAACAAAAGATTAGTGGGACATTTGCGTCATATTTGTCCAAGTATGTACAGTCGACGCCAAAGATATCATTACAGTTTAGGTGCCAAAAACATATTTACACGACTTTATTGCCTTGACATTAAGGTCGTGTAAATATATTTTTGGCGCCTAAACCGTAATGATATCTTTAACGTCGACTGTACATTCGTAGGTATAACTTATTCTGCGCGCCAGTAATAAACGAAAAAAATATAAGCAAATATCAACTTACAATAACATTTGTTGTCTTTGACACATGTTCCTTGATGATTTTTTTCGTTAATACTAATAAATATCAATCAACATATTGCGAAAACACAAATCAAATTATTTATTAACTAAATATTACCCAACAGGCATTATTAAACATACATCAGCCGCGAAAGCTAAGTACGTGGGTTCGATCCCCACCTCGGACATTAGGTGATCTTGGTCGTTTTTCTTTGGTATATGATATCTAATATTTATAAATATCAATCATTTTAACTAAAAATGTACGTGAACTCAAGGTTTAAGGTTTTAAGATGGTGACAAGACCAATATTGTGTTCTAAAAGTATGTGATTATGAAATAATGCAAGTTTTTAATTTGTTTACATTTTTTCGTTTTCTAGTAGCGCACGGAATATATGCATACCTATCTAAAAAAATATCATGTGACAACCTTACACAAATCGCTCTAGTTCCACGGTAAGCTTTATTAAAGCTTCTGTTGTGGGGTAGCGATGATACATAGGTACCTATGTATAATGTAGGTATATATGTAATGATATGTAATGATATCATATACGAGTATGTATTGATAGTTACATATAGATACCTACTTAAATACATAAGAAACAACAATGACCACGAAACTAATATTTGTGATGAATTAAGCTCTTTTTTGTATGTAAACATAAATTAACGTTACATACTTTTACTTAACGGCGGTAAGTTTACGATAATAAAACTATGCCGCAAATACGAGCAACTTTTATTTTCTAAATGACATGCAGTGATGTGGTTTGTTTACTTTTACTGTACCTAATATCAAAATATGTGAGTTCTGTGGTCACTTTCTCCAAGGGGCAATCTAATGGGGAATGTTGCTCTTAAACTGACCTCAGCTCGAGCCCTTAAAGCTTTAAGCCTTTGCAAAATGAATTCCCACAATGTCGTAACAGATGTGCTTACCATAAAAAAAATCAACTGCGAAAGACTCTGGTAGTCACGGGATTCGAACCCGCTTCCTCTGGATCTAATCCCGTGACAACCAGAGTCTTTCGCAGTAGATTTTTTCATCTGTTACGATATTGTGGGATTATCCGCATTGTAAAAAAGTAACACCAATATCAATTTGTTTAATTATAAAACAAATTGATATTTTCTAATCATGTAAAATGAATTGTTTAATGTGTTTAACCTTAATTAATACCAAAGTGCCCCAAACTCCCACACAATCCCACACTATTTACTCACCGAAAAAAAGGGTTGTGTATTACAACTACAGTTTTTTTAAATAAGAGCTGTCTATGGTTTTTCTATAATCTTAGGTGCAAAGGGCATACATATTTATACACCCTTTCAAGTTATACCATTGACTAAAAGTGTAAAAGTTATTGGTCACTTAGTGAGTTTTGGTTGTCAACAAACGATGAAACCTCCAAATCAACAACTACACTCGCGGTT
>JALPQI010002086.1:0-107668 GCA_025490895.1 Thaumatotibia leucotreta | reverse complement strand
TCGAGAATCGCAAATTACGAACACCTCTTTCTGTCAAATGACACCTATTAATGACTCGAGCGAGGTGTCATTTGTATGGAAACACATCCTCGCACATCTCTGGTGGAAACGCAGCCTAAAGCCTAAGTGACGGAATAGGCCTTCTGCTGCTTTACTAGGCTGCCTGCGCTTTACTTTTATTCAACATGAATAATTAAATATCATGGGACAATGTTACAGAAATCAACTCATTTCAGTGGTAAGCTCAATTAAGGCTTGTGTTTTGGGTACTAAACGACGATATTACATACCTAATAGATCGATACTCGAAGCGAAATACAAAAAATAAACTAAAGTAAAATAATGCCAGTAGAAACTTGCCACGAATTGATCCCGACCTCCCGATTCAGCATGACGCTGGCAAAGCACCTAATCATGCAGCGCTGTGGGAAAATATGTCGCCGAGAGATAAATAAAAGAGGGATGGATAATCTATCTCGGCCGGTGTCGCACCCCTCATATCGATGGTTGTGTGACTCAACCTTGTATGTCCAAGGTGTACGACTCAACCTCGTATATGAAATGTATGCATTTTGTACAGAGATATATTTCTATGACACAACCTCGTAAGCCATTATACGAGGTTGAGTCACAGCCAGCGATAGGCTTACTGGTCAGATTGCCCAAGGAACAAATATAGGCAATAAATACACAATGTCTATGCTATGGCCACGGCCAGAATAGATATAGAATAGAAGTAATCCGTATAGGGTCGCATCAGTTCAAGATCGTTTCTTCTACCGATTCATTAAAGCACATTAATTTGAATATCACACGCAATCTTATAAGACCATTAATGAACTTTTTATCCCATCCATCAACAATACAGCGATAAACTCGCCCGATGGGAATTGATAAATCGACAATGTATAATATAGAAGGTGAAATCACATTTTTTCCTAGTTTTCATTTACTTACCCATACAATCTGAGTGATTTATTTGACTTTCTCTAAAACAAACAATGCTCTTAGACATCAGATAAACACACGGTTTTGTGATAAAAGTTGTTTATTTACGGAAGAAAAGCCCGTTATAGCCTGTTAGGTTAACTGTAGCAATTATTGGTAAAATATGGACGCCTCTAAAAAATACGCGTGTTTATTGCAGCTCGGTGCTATTCGCCTGCCAGACAGATATTAGGTAAATAATAGGATTGGCATTGTTTTATGACTTCATTTAACTACATTTGAGATTCATGAAAGCTGATAGTTATCTGGTTCGATTCGATCTAGTGGTAATTCGTAATTCCCAGTAAGAAAAATCGCGCCAATGTGACAAAATTTCTCCGCGTATCAGTGACTTCAAAGCGAGGGTCTAACAGAATGACATTCCATATTTTTTCAAATTTTTCTCTATTCCGTCGGATATACTACTTGACTTGATAGACCCGCCTTCCATCGCGAGTCCACTCCGACACATTGATGGCTCTTTTGGACGTTCATCGCTTGCGAAATGTTAGTATGCAGTTTACGGATGCGAGTGCCACCAGTATTGAAATGGAGTAATCCACTCCGCTTGGAGTGTATGATGGGCATTATTGTTGCAAGTCGTTTATTTATCTTAAAGTTCACCATATTATGCTCGGACACACCGTATGACTACACCTCGGACACTGGCGATAAAATGTATGTAACAAACGCCTTGGTACTCGCACAGTCTAAGCGCGATGCTTGTGTGAGTGAGATATCATGCCAAGGCAAATTGTGCGTTCACACTCGCGGGTCCGCTCCGGACACCCGCCGCGGGCCAGCAAATCCGCGACGGGCGCACGCCTAACTTACATAACAAGTCCGTGCGCACGGAACGGACACCTGCCGCCCGCCGCGCGGGTTCTTCGCACGCGCCCGCGCCAGTTAGCGGTGTCTATACAATTTCTTTGAGGCGGGCGTCCGCGTAAGCTATCGTAGGCCCTAAAAGCAGCCAGCAATAACAAGTCTTTTCCCTTTCCAGGTTCATGGGCGTCTGCGTGCACGAGGGTCAACTCCACGCGCTCACCGAATACATGGAAGGCGGGTCCTTGGAGCAAGTGATCCTCGGCCTCCCGCCCGCGCCCCTCCCGCAGGCGGCGCGGGTCTCCCTCGCCCACGACATGGCCGCGGGGCTCGAGTACCTGCACTCGCTGGGCGTGTTCCATCGCGACCTCACCGCCAAGGTAGGTCCCGTCTGACGGGTGCTCCCGAGGCGCCGTTTGTACCAATCGTTTTTATATTATTATAGTCATCCGTAGCGTAGATGGTAGTGACCGTGCCGACGAAGCTGGAGGTTGCGGGTTTTATTTGTGTATTTATTTATTCTAGTTGTTCCTTGGTCGTGGCTGTCTAATTGTCTATGTATTTAAGTATCTCCATGTATGTATCTATTGTATATATCGTCGCTTAGTACCCAGTGTACCCACATCACAGCCCTAAATTCAGCTTACCGCGGGACTAGATCGATTTGTGTAAAATGTCCCAAAAATGTATATTACATATTTATTTATTTATAGTACATCATTTTGCCACCGCGCAAAATCTCAGGTCAATACATTCTTTATTCAAGTAGGCATAGAAACATTTTCTATCGTCATACACAATAGCAAGTTTATAAAATAAAATATACTTCCGGGTTTCAAGTTTTGCAACAAAATATACGCATCAACAACTTATCAGTACAGAAAATTTTACATAATCTGTCATGCATCTCAATTTGCCAAATCACTCTCTAAAGTGAAGTAAAGAGTTAGAGCATTACGCGTTTACGAGGGCCATCTCCGTTCTACATCATTCTATTCAATATTGTATTCTACCACCAATGTAAAGATTGATGTTCTACATGTAAAGATTTTTGATTTAATGTGTCCATGTCTCTACCAGGGCCAGATTTAAAGGTTGAGAGGCTTCAGGGCAACAAAGGAGTGGAGGCCCCCTAGCCCCCAATTATTTTCCAAGTAAAATAGACAATTTTTTCAGTCAAGTTTTTCAGTAAATATTTTTTTGTCGAAACAAGTATAGATATTTTATTATTTAACAAACATATAAATAAAAAGGCAAAGCGCTTTTGACGGTTACAAGAAAAAGGAAGAAAACTCACACTAGCCACTTGCAAGGTAGAACAGCGAAAGAAAAATTTCTATAAGTGAAAACAGCGTTAAAAAAAATTAGATACGAGTGTTTACTAGTTGGAATTTGAAGATTTTTTTTTTCGAAATTCTATTGTGGGGGCCCCTCTTTCGTGGAGGCCCCGGGGCTGTAGCCCCGGTTGCCCCCCCCCCCACCCCCCTAAATCCGGCCCTGGCTCCACTGTACATGGTTCACCTAAGGCGGGTCCCCCCCGTACTTTATTAATTACAATTTTATTACAGGAAGTAAACAAGACATTATGAAACTAAAAGTTATTGTTTTTCCTATTCCAGAATGTATTAGTAAGAAAACACGGAGAAGGAGACTATACCGCCGTCGTAGCGGACTTCGGCCTCGCCGCTAAAATACCTCATCCAGTGTAAGTATCCCCACGATAATAGACCACCACACACAATCACTTAGTCTAACAAATCAAATGTTAAACAGCGGAAGATCACTAAAAGCTGAGTCCACCGAACAAGCAGTCTCGCGAGGAAAATGAACATTGTCAGTTGCTTGGCAACCTCGTACTTTTATTTAGCAACCACATTAGGCGAACGAATAAGTGTAATTGCAGCATAAGTCCCATTGTAATACGACCGAAAAATGTTTTTGATTCCGCTTAAGAAAAACTTTTACTTATTGTCTATTTTCTTGATAAGATAAAACGCTTTATTCGTTATGCTATAGGTATCGACAGCAGCTAAAAAACTACTTATTCGTTTGATGGACGCGCCTACTTTAACACCTTTTTGCTAATTAAATTAATTCACCAGCAATTAATCACAAGTGAGAGTCGCACGCCATTCTGCATGATTACTTCCATAACCTCTTATTTCACGAAATTATATTACCAGAAAATAAACTTTAACCCATTTACATAAGGATCTTACTTCAAACCCATACTCGAGCGAAATGTGCAGATATCGAAACGTTATTCGTCGATTTGCGTGCCAAAGATAACATCTAAGTGCCTATGCCTAAGTAAACATAAGTGCACTGTCATAGTATAAAAATTAAAAAAACGCTAGTCGTACATCGGCGCGTATAAATCTTAAAGAGCTCCTTACTTTCAATCGTAAATATTTTTTGCAGTTCTGTGAAATGTGAATTCCTAGTATTCATACACGCTGAGAGACGTATCTTATTCAATAACAAATATTAATTGCGTTTATTCTATGTGAATCCCAACTTTCTCGATCAGATTTTCTATGGAGCGACTTAATTTCGTTACTAGGTATTCCATTAAAATTTAATTTAATAATGAAAACGTTGGAAATTCAATGATTATTAGAACTAACCAAAAATAACACAATTCGGAATCAACCATTATAAAAAAAAACAAAATAATACATGTCTGCGACTTTAAAATATCACAAATATGAATGATAGAAAAACATTACCGTAAAACCACCCAACTATGTTCCCATACTGAAAAGATGGTCCACAACTACAACTCCTAAATAAGCATCAGTCAATCGAAATCTTCTTTTTGGCTTTGTCTATGTTTTGTTGTTATTAATGAGGATGCGTCCTATGGAAGCACTTTGACTATATATAGGTGGTTTGTCTGTATTAACATACTTATTAATAAAAATAGCCTACCTACTAAAATATATTATTTTCCAGTTAACACACCTGGCATGACTAAAACAATATATTTTTACGAATGCCACCTCCAGGCAGTTATTTATAGAAACAAAACAAAAAGGAATGTCACGAAAAAACTTGGCAATACACATCTGATTAATTGAAGGGTTACGTAATGTTTTGTACTACGGTCGCATGCCAAGGAAACGTGGGTAGATAGTGTTTGGGTTCATTCATAACTAGTTCAATGCCACGTGGTTTTATTGCCCACAGAAATAAACCACAGCTGATTATACTATATTTACAAACGGTATAAGCTTACAATCCTAGAGCACGTGTGTATAAACCTATGGCGTAATTTTGACATACTAACAAATGTCGTTAGGTAGGTAGTTACTTATATTTTGTAATATTTATTGAACACGTAGTTAAGTATGTAGATAGTACCCATACCTATATTAAACAAATGAAATCACTCACAGAAATAAATATCACACAAAACTTCGTGGCATCGATACGCGACCAATTACGAAGGTCTATCGAACATGGTTAGCAGCTTACTGATGATGCAGATGATACAATTTCTTCGCGTGCGTGCAATACGGCATACGTCCACATCTCAAATAGAATCGTGTCATAAAAGTGACCATATTTTCCTGTAATACGGCCACATCTTCCATTAGATTCGATTATGATATTTGGCCGTATAGCAGGCACGCGACGATTTACGTCATAAATGAATTAGATCAAGTGTGTCATAGGTCACCTACCTGAAGAGTCGGCAATTACGAGATTTAGCCAGATTTTTCACCTGCAAGTATTGCATTCGATACAAAAGTAAATGCAAGAAAACGTGCAGATTTGCCACTCAGTCTTGCGATGCATGGTTGCGTATCGAAAGCATAACAGTATAAGTGTAAATTCTTTAGGTATAGAACCTAGATTTAGGTCACCAAGTAAACATTAGCTGCGTGATTTATCTAACTTGTGACAGCGTGCTGAAATTTCTGCAATGCAGCTAGGTTTGTAATGTAGTGATCTCTTATACTATTCTTTTTTATTGTATTTTGTCTCAACTCAACGTGGTCTATTTGGCGTGGTCCCAACGCTGGCCCAGTACTTGTTGTGGGCTTCACATACACCTTTGAACTGCGCAGATATATGCAAGTTTCCTCACGATGTTTTCCTTCACTGTAAAGCACTTATTACTATTATAAAATATTTTAAAAATAAAAATAAAACCGCCTTCAAAAATTCGCCCGAACTAAAAAGTTAAAAATAATTTTGGTTCCTGCTTCTTAGGATTTCCTACCCAAACCTTAAAACCTTTTACCCTATTCATTGAAATAAAACATTATGGCTAGGTACCCTACAGATTTCTTAGAAGTCGGTGCCAAGCCGAATACGTTCATAGGTATATATTAGATAGAGCTTTGTAACTTACTGTCACTCCGATTACGCTTTTATCAACAGAATGGTCTGCCTCAGTCATTTTCATGAAAGCATAACCGGAGTGACAGTAAGTTACAAAGCTCTATCAAATACATATAAGTACTCGCAAAGTGAACATATTTGGCTTGGCACCGACTTCTAAGAAATCTGTAGGGTACCTAGCCATAATGTTTTATTTCAATGAATAGGGTAAAAGGTTTAAAGGTTTGGGTAGGAAATCCTAAGAAGCAGGAACCAAAATTATTTTTAACTTTTTAGTTCGGGCGAATTTTTGAAGGCGGTTTTATTTTTATTTTTAAAATATTTTATTTTTTGCTTTTTAGTAGTGTAAATATAAAATCGTTATTCAGTATGCTCTAAATACTTATAATTAGAATGTACTGCACTGTAGTAGGCCATAAAACCTGAACTGGCGAACTTATATGAATACAAAAACAATTTCAAGCGTAACAGACTTAGCATGCCAATATTATTTAAAGAATCACTAACCGCTAACCGACATGTCATAACTACTAAGCAAACACTTGAATAGATCTCGAAAATGTATGACATTTTTTATATACAAAGAATGATCCTCCAACCCCTAATCGTTAAGGAGTTATTCCTTTCATCATCAGCTCACCAACATGAGACTATGACCACCTAAAGGCAAATACTCGAATAGCCTCCAAAATATATGAAATATGTTATATTTAAAGAATTATCCCCCAACTCCTAATCTCCAAGGAGTTGTACCTTACATCATCAGCTCACCAACATGAAAGGATGACCACCTAAAGGCAAATACTCAAATAGCTTCCAAAATACACGAAATATGTTATACTTAAAGAATTATCCCCCAACTCCTAATTGCTAAAGAGTTGTACCTTCCATCATCAGATCACCAACTTAAGATGTTCATGACTAGATGCAAATACTTGATTAGTCTTCGAAAATAAATGAAAAATGTCATGTGTGCCTACAACATTTGAAGAGTTCCCTCGATTTCTCCAGGATCCCATTATCAGATCTGGATTCGGTGACAATGGGACCAACTAGAAGGTATACCCTTTCAAACAAAAAAAGAATATTTCAAATCGGTCTACGCGTCTTCGAGTAATCGGGGAACATACATAAAAAAAAAAAAGATTTCGACGAATTGTAAACCTCCTCCTTTTTGAAGTCGGTTAAAAAGCCACGACATTGGTTTAAGTCGACCGGCGGCGAGCGAATCCATAAGTGCAGCGAGATGCCGATATGGGAACTCCCTCTCACACGTATGGTTTTCCGCTTAGACCAGGCCTTTAGACGTCCATGTAATATTGAAGAATGATGTGATGTTCAATTGTTTCGACAGCAATGGCTACCGGCTACCGAGCGTGGGTTCGCCATGGTGGATGTCGCCAGAGTGTCTGCGCGGCCGCTGGTACGACCACCGCTCCGACATCTTCTCCTACGGCATCATACTGTGCCAACTGATCGCCAGGGTAAGGTTCCATCCACCACAAATCTGCACCAGTTATCACCGGCAAGAGTTCTTTCTTCCCAATACTTTGCCACTTACCCCGACAGTGCGCAGCTTTTAATGTAATCGAGCATATTCAATTGAACTCAGAACTCAATTTCCCGTCGAGATAAGGTTTCTCAAACAAGCAATAAAAAAATATCCGAGGAAAAAAAAGGCTTTATGCGGAGAAAAAATTATGTGGAGTGAAAATTAAAACAGATCTCTGCCGGTCTGCAAAAAAAATATTTATATGAAATACCTGACATTAAAAATAACCTAAATGAAAA
This sequence comes from Thaumatotibia leucotreta, assembly GCA_025490895.1. Classification (NCBI taxonomy): domain Eukaryota; kingdom Metazoa; phylum Arthropoda; class Insecta; order Lepidoptera; family Tortricidae; genus Thaumatotibia; species Thaumatotibia leucotreta. The sequence continues at coordinate 99,715 of JALPQI010002086.1, read as the reverse complement.
CTAAGGACATTCTACAAAGGATGCTGGATGAACGAAGTTCACCCTGCGAACCAGCTTCGGTCACAGGTTACGTCAACCTGACGTTTATGTTTCAGGTGGACGCCGATCCGGACGTGCTCCCGCGCACGGACAACTTCGGCCTCAACTACATGGCGTTCGTGGAACTGTGCGACGAACAGACCGTGCCCGACTTCCTGCGGCTCGCCTTCAACTGTTGCATCGTAAGTATCTTATACGAGCGCGCTGTGTCCCTTATAAGGTAATCTGGACTAATGGAGGTTTTCCAGTCTCAATAACATGTTGTTAGAGGAACTGTGCGACAAACAGACCGTGACCGACTTTCCGCGGCTCGCCTTCAATTGTTGCATCGTGAGTATCTTATACGAGCGCGCTCTGTCCCTTATAAGGTAATCTGGACTAATGGAGGTTTTTCAGTCTCAACTACTTGGTGTTAGAGGAACTGTGCTACGAACAGACCGTGTCCGACTTCCTGCGGCTCGCCTTCAACTGTCACATTGTGAGTATCTTATACGAGCGCGCTGTGTCCCTTAAAGCTTGAACACGCCAAAATTGAGGCACACAAATAGTCATAAAAAATTAATTTGAGAGTGAAAGGCTACATTATGTTTCACATGTTCAATGACAATTTTAACGTAGTTTAAAATAACATTTTCTATTTTAGTTATTGTCTACACCGTAAGCCATACTTCTAACTTTCTTGCGTATACGTCTCATAGGACTTTGCACCATCTCGTTAGGACACCGTTTTGACGCCCACGTTCATATTTTTTATAGGTCGGGGACTGATTTTACTTCTCCGCCTTTCTTTTTTAAAATTCCCGTCATTGTACTCCAGTACTCTTCAACAGGCCGCAGTTCTGGACTATTTGGCGGGTTGCATAATTTTGGTACCACTCAATCCTCCTTGTGCTGTACCATTCCATCACTGGTTTTGCGTAGTGACAACTGGCCAAATCTGACCAAAACAGCGGCGGTGAGTCGTGCTTTCTTATAAGAGGCAGCAAACGTTTCTGTAAACACTCTTTTTGATAAATTTCGCCGTTTATTGTCCCGGTGGTAATAAACGAGCGACTTCTTTTCCCACAGCTGCATATTGCTTGCCAAAGAAGGTATTTTTTGGGAATTTCGAAAACTTTTTCAATTTACATTCTTCAGGAGCATCTGTTCGACTTAGACTGGTATAAAACTCTTGCCCAGGTATTTGTTTAAAATCAGCTTTTACATATGTTTCGTCGTCCTTGACAACGCATGTAAATTTCGTAATGAATTTCTCAAAAAGTTTTCATGACCGTTTCCTTGCGGATGAGTTCTGTTTCGAATTTCGATCTGGTGCGGCCTGGGCTTTAAAACTTCTTAGTCCAGCCCTACGTTTTATTTTTTGAACATAGAACTGAGACATCTTCACTTTCTTGGCCACATCACGAGAAGACATCTTTGGATTTGAGGCGAAAATCCTAACAATACTCTCGTTCCTTTTTTTATTCTTCAGACTCTGCGCCCTCCACTTCCTGGCTTTCTATCTATTGTCAAGTGTTCACGGAACTTCTTTAATATGCGAAAAACCGCAGATTGGGGATATTTTAGTCTTTTCGCGATATCTCTATATCTCAGTGTTGAATTTTTGACGTATTTGTGCAAAGTACGTTCGCGTTTTTTGTGTTGTTTGCTCGACATTTTGACAACGAATAATTATACGAAAACAATTTTTTAATACGTTTTTGGGCAGGTTCTTGTGATCAAAATGGTGCTTTAAAAGTTTCTATAACTCCATTTTTCCCATAGATATAAACGATTTTACATGCCTCAATTTTGGCGTGTTCAACCTTTATAAGGTAATCTGGACTAATGGAGGTTTTCCAGTCTCAACTACATGGTGTTAGAGGAACTGTGCGACGAACAGACCGTGCCCGACTTCCTGCGGCTCTCCTTCAATTGTTGCATCGTAAGTATCTTATACGAGCGCGCTGTGTCCCTTATAAGGTAATCTGGACTAATTGAGGTTTTCCAGTCTCAACTACATGGTGTTAGAGGAACTGTGCGACGAACAGACCGTGCCCGACTTCCTGCGGCTCGCCTTCAACTGTTGCATCGTAAGTATCTTATACGAGCGCGCTGTGTCCCTTATAAAGTAATCTGGACTAATGGAGGTTTTCCAGTCTCAACTACATGGTGTTAGAGGAACTGCCCGACTTTCCGCGGCTCGCCTTCAACTGTTGCATCGTAAGTATCTTATACGAGCGCGCTGTGTCCCTTATAAGGTAATCTGGACTAATGGAGGTTTTCCAATTTCAACTACATGGTGTTAGAGGAACTGTGCGACGAACAGACCGTGCCCGACTTCCTGCGGCTCGCCTTCAATTGTTGCATCGTAAGTATCTTATACGAGCGCGCTGTGTCCCTTATAAGGTGATCTGGATAATTGTAGGTAATACGGTTAATGATCGCGACCTCAATGACATTTATTTATTTATTTATTGAAACAAAAGTTTACACGACATTACAGTTTACACCAATGCGTCATGAAACTAAAATTAAAAGAGATACAAATAAAGATACACAGATAAATGTACATATAAAAAAAAAAAAAACATTAAGTAGATTTAGGTGACACAACAGCGTGGCTCTGTCGAGTCATCTGAACCGGCGTAGGGTTCGGCAGATTGCCCCGGAACCGCCGAAACACAACGCCCTTCGGCCAGAAGTCTGCACTCGCGATGGTGTCCTGCAGCGGGCGCGGCACGCGCACCACAAACGAGCTGAAGTGCACGTAGTGGCGCGACCGCAGCTGCTGCACCCTCAGCGAGAAGCCAGTCTTCCGGCGGACATACTCCACCACTTCATCGGGCACGGCGGAGTAATGCAGGCGCGAAACATAGAGCGCCTTACCCGGTGTAGCGACCCGAAGACCAGAATTAACCGGCTCGGCGGTGCCACACAAAGTCTTACGAGGCGCCCTGCGCACCTTATTCTTCTTTTCCACCAGTGTGAAGCCCTCCTTATCCACACAGGTGTGGGAGGTCTTTTCCCTATTGGGAGCCCGTAATTCACCCGCCTTAGAGGGTGTGTTGACCTGGCCAGCTGCGACTTGCTGTCCAGCAACAACGTCGGCATAAGCTCGCTTACGTTGCTTCGAGGAAACATGAGGCGGCCGCACGCGCGGGGGCTGCGCGGGCGGCGGATCGGCACGCGCGACACACTTTACAGTGTCAGCAACGCGCAAACATGACTCGGCACACGAGCCGGGTCGGACTACGGTCTTGAAATTTGACGCCGCTTGCCGAGTAGGAGCGTTATTCCGCAAACTAGTGATTTCGTCGCGTAGCTCGGCAATCGTTATTTGGGCCGCGTCAAACTTTAAAATTACATCGGCAAGTCTTGTCTTTAGAGCCACGATTTCTTTTGACAAGCTGCGAACGTCCACGTCATCCAGAGGGTCAGATGGCAGGCTAGCTCCCATCTTCACGAACTCCGGAAGCCGGTCTTCGTACTCCTTCAGGATTTTCTTGATATCCCCAAGGGTCTTTTCTCCGGTTTCATCTCCTCTCCGGTGAGGAACATATGTGCCGGCAATCCAGAGGCATTGGCACAGCACCTGCTTCGCTGCGCAGTAGTCATCGACAGTGAATGTCGATGCCCAGGAACTAAGCTGCACAGCCTTCTCCCCGTCCATCGCTCCATCCCGCAACAGCTTCTGCTTCTGCTGCAGAAAGGCTAAGAAATCGTTCACAATGGGCTCACGTTGCTCGCCCATTGTGACAAATCGTTAGCAGCGGCCGGGCCGCGTTAAATCATTATTAATATTTTAATAATTACTCAGCAATGCGTCCGCGTCGCTTCGCGCATTGACTACGACTATCATGTCGATATACGACTAGACATGGCGTTCGTGGAACTGTGCGACGAACAGACCGTGCCAGACCTCCTGCGACTCGATATATGAACAAGCTGTGTGTCGTATGTCGTGATCTGGACTGACGTAGATTATACGGTCAATAATTGCGACTTCAACTGTATGGCGTTCCTGGAACTGTGCGATGAACAGACCGTGACCGTGGCTGATGTTCTGCGGTTCTCATTCAACTATTGCCTAGTGAGTATCTTATTTATACGAACAGTACGAACACGCTATGTGCTTTGTGTGATATTTGTGCTGATATTCGATGTAGGCATTTTTGAACTTTTGTCGGTTTCTCTGACACTCGTCCAAAAATAGCCCACTTGTATCATCAATGACTAGCAACACTTGTATCATCAATGACTATTTTGTGCTCAAGAGGGGGGGGGCGATTAGGAAATAATTACAGTATTGTTTTTTGTTGCAGTACGATCCTAAAGCACGACCACTATTCCCAGAGATAGTGAGCAACCTCGCAGAGATTAAGGAGAGCTTGGACGACGCGCCGTGGGGCCATGCGCCTAACATCAGCTATGAGAGGTACGGGATGTTTACCATAGCGTTCGAAATGTCGAGAAAATCAAGTTTTTTTTTTGAGAATATTTGATTATACGTTTTTTTCGGGTTTTTACAGAAATAATCAATGTCACTGTCACTCCTTCCTTTCCATCTATTTCAATTGACTTTTCTCGGTGACTTCGCATTCTCCGGGTATAAGTGAAAATTTAGACTTGATTTAGAGTTGAAAATTAAAATGGAAAGTTTCATGGATTTTACGAAAAAAACGAGCTGTTTGGCTATCCTACGGGATTTAATCCGGAAATTTTCAACGCTAGTTTACCATGAGCTGCCGGCGTGAGTTTAACTGTATCGAGGGCGTAATTCACTTTCTGTTCATATAGCGAGTGGCGGGAGAGTAAGTTACACCGTCGAGGCGTCGACGCAATTAAATACAAGCCGCTAGCTCATGATAGCCTTAGCAGTCCTGCAACGCGACGGTCTTCATCGGTCGAAGTACATTTACACAGTAATTATTGAAAAAAAAAATGAGTAGAAGTCACGACCCTTTTCGTATGTAACGTACACAACATATCTTTTGGGAGAATAACATTTTGGAAAACTTATTATTTAGGAAATGATAGTGACCGGAACGGTTCTTTCGGGATTAGGTGTTTATGGAAAACGGATACCAAGCTAAACTTATATTTTGGAAGAACTATATTTTGGGAAACATATCGGGAAACGGATTATTTGGGTAAAGGTGGTGAGGGGAACGGATGTTTTGAGAAAACCATTTCCCCTGCTATTATGGGTGGATGGACGCCAGGGTTAACTGGCTACTGCTGGCGTCTTGGAACAGTTGTCTTCTTTGTTTATCGAGAAAGGCGACGAGCTCATTACATTTTTCTTTTTGTGGTTCGTTTTCACGGCTTTATTCTGAAACATAAGTTTAAATTATAAAGATAAAATCAAAAAGAACAGTTCACCAACCAACGTCCTAGGTAATGATCGAACCCACGTACACAGCTTCCGTGGCCGATTGGTCAGCCACTCGGTCTTAGCAACCACAGTTTCAATCTCGGGTGTTTGCGATCTCTTACACGGCTAGATATTCTTGACTTTGAGCATAAGGGCCTACGCTAGCGAACAGTAATCCGCGTCATTTAGCAAAGGCCCTTATTAAGTTATGTAAGTAAATAAATGTGTTTTTCTAGTGAGGAGTCCGACGCGTCAGGCCCGCGCTCGTGTCCCGGACTGTACTCGTGGAGGGCTCATCGCCCCGTCAGCCACGATCCGTTGCGGCACGTACCGCTGGACACCAGTGAGTCAACACTATCTGCTTATATCATTACTTATACTCGAGTGGAGACCGCGTACTGGCAAACGCAGCGTGCGACGTCCACCCGCAAGGTTAGAGTTGCGGGCACTCGGTGGATGGAGGTCGCATCCATCCGGTCAAAGTGGAAGTCTATTCAGGAGGTCTATGTCTGGCAGTGGACGACATGATGAATGATGAATTGATGATGAAAGTTAATTTTAATTGTAGCGGGAGTTGTAGTTGCAGACAAGTGAGACATTATAGTGTGATGATTATATGTTGGTGTTTGTTCCTAAGTCTTTGATGTTTCACGTGTGCGTGATGTATGTTTTATAAGTATTTATCTATTAGATACCATGCTCGTGAGCTTTGCTAGAGATTTTAATGGTATATTTCTGACCGTATTTACAGTCTTTGATGTTCTATAAAATTATCTGAATTCGGCTTTGTTTCAGAGGTAATCAAACTTGTTTCGAAATTATAAGGTTTTCGTTGTTACTACCTATAATCGTAAAGCTTCGTTTCGATTATAATGCTACCACAATATGTATTAATTTTGCCATACCTTTTACCTAAAAATTAAAATATACTAAAACCTATCACTAAAATATAATAAAAATATTGCTGTCATTGAAAAGTATTCTTAAGGAAAAAAGCTTTTTTTTGTGTTATTTAACACTACGTCACATACTATTTTTGTTTATTTTACACCTAGAATGCACGGTTAAAATCTCTCGCAACGCTGAGCATCATGTCGTCATATATATCACTCAGAACCTACACGACCCTCTATAACGAGTTTACCGGAGTAGCTCAATATGTAAAAACCCGCAATGTTCTCTTATTAACAGTCCAACACCGTCGCTCGCTATCCGAGCTAGAATGGTCGGCGCCGATCCCACTACGTGCGCCGCACCGCTCAGCGTCCGCGCTGCCGCCGCCGCGCGCGCCGCCGCGCCTGGCGCGCCTGCACCGCCTCGCGCACATCATGCTGCTCCGCGACCCGCCCCGCCGCGGCGGCACCCCGCTCCACACCTTCCGCGGCGTCAACAAGATCCTCGAGCATCCGCACTCGAGGGCCAGCGGGTACGGCCCGTGTGATTTTTATAAGATAATAATATCCTGGTCACGGCACCAAATTGTAATAGTCAAGTTATCGAAATTCAACGATCCTGGTCACGGCACCAAAATGTAATAGTCAAGTTATCGAAATTCAACGATCCTGGTCACGGCACCAAAATGTAATAGTCAAGTTATATAGATTCAACGATCCTGGTCACGGCACCAAAATGTAATAGTCAAGTTATCGAAATTCAACGATCCTGGTCACGGCACCAAAATGTAATAGTTAGGCTTAGGACTTTTCATAGCATATCGTGGTTCTAAAATCCTTAGAGCCGCTATGTGTAAAATTTTCGAAGTCAAAGTCAAAGTATATTGTAATATTAAATATAATGATTTATACATACTGTCACATCGTTACTGAGTTAATTTTAATCGAACGTAATTAATTTTAAAAATCGAACTTGTTTTCATAAATAGTGTTTACGAAATTAGTTATATCAGAAACCATAAAAAAATGAGACAGTTAGGTTCAAGACAAACAAGAAAAAGTCTTAGATCGGAAATAGCGATGAAAATGGCGAAAGAATCATGTTGTTTTTTTCCAAAGTTTCGAATCTTTCGTATAAATTACATGTAACTTCCGAACAAAAAACAAAACTGACGTTACGTTACCTTTGAAGTAAATAGATTGCACTTCACGTTGACGTCACACAGAGCATAGATTAATGATTGGAATTTATAAGTATTTTATCATAATTTAAACTCTTTAGTCAACTGATATTGAGATTTAAAGAGCAAAATGAAAAGTCACTTGTTTGTACCAGAGCCAATACATTCGGAGTATCATAATTCAATCAAATAATGCAAAAAAAAAGTATTTTACACGAAAACCCTGAAAGATGCGAAAGGTACAGTACCTACAATCGAAGCTTTGTAACGAAAGATACTGTATTTTTGTTCTTTCGTGTTATTTTCATAGCTAATCAGAACCCTGATTTCGAAGACATTCGAAATTTGGCTTTTTCTAGTTTGTCTTGAACCTAATTGTCTCATTTTTGTTATGGTTTCTGATAGAACTAATTTCGTAAACACTATTTATGAAATCAAGTTTGTTTTTTAAAATTAATTACGTTCGATTAAAATTAACTCCGTAAATATGTGACAGTAGGTTTAAATCATTATATTTAATATTACAATATACTTTGACTTTGACTTCGAAAATTTTACACATAGCGGCTCTAAGGATTTTAGAACCACGATATGCTATGAAAAGTCCTAAGCCTAGTAATAGTCAAGTTATCGAAATTCAACGATCCTGGTCACGGCACCAAAATGTAATAGTCAAGTTATCGAAATTCAACGATCCTGGTCACGGCACCAAAATGTAATAGTCAAGTTATATAGATTCAACGATCCTGGTCACGGCACCAAAATGTAATAGTCAAGTTATCGAAATTCAACGATCCTGGTCACGGCACCAAAATGTAATAGTCAAGTTATCGAAATTCAACGATCCTGGTCACGGCACCAAAATGTAATAGTCAAGTTATAGAAATTCAACAATCCTGGTCACGGCACCAAAATGTAATAGTCAAGCTATCGAATTCAACAATCCTGGTCACGGCACCAAAATGTAATAGTCAAGTTATAGAAATTCAACGATCCTGGTCACGGCACCAAAATGTAATAGTCAAGTTAAAGAAATACAACGATCCTGGTCACGGCACCAAACTATTTGAGTACTCCAAATTCAACTATCTCGTTCGAGGCACCAAATTGTTCTCGTGGAGGAATCTATATTCAACGATCCTAATCGAGACACCGAATCGTCCTAATCGAATAAATGAACGTTAACGATGGTAACAGCACCATATTATACTAATCGAATAATCGAAATTTAACGATCCTGGTCACGGCACCAAATTGTATTTATCGAGTAAACAAAATTAAACGATCCTGATCACGGCACCAAGTCATGTAATTAAAATTGTCAATTTTTCAGGTTCTCGTCATGCGTGGAGCTACCGTCGCCGCTAGTACGCGTGGCGGACGACGCGGAGTTAGGCGAGCCTCGCTGTGCCTCTCTCCCCTCGTCCCCCGGCCTCAGCCGCCGCGGCTCCCCCTCGCGGCCCGCGCAGCCGCCGCCGCGCCCCGCCAACATCGGTAAGTGTGTAGTGTGCGGTCTGTCTCCCCTTTTCCTTGTATTCGTTCATCCAACAGAAAAATAAGGGTCCTTAACTTTCATTAATATCCTCCTAAGACCCAATGTACATTACAATGCATATAGTTGTTGCAATCCAATTTGTATCTTACGTGAACCAATTAAAGTAGAATTTCTTTTGTTTCATTACTTTTTGAAACAAACGAAATTCTTACCAATTTACATATAGAACAAGGTTCAAATTAAAAACAGGAAAACTAACTATGGTGGGCCTTACGAGGATATGGACTCGTATAAAAAATCTGTATGATCCGTATATGGTCTGTAAAAAAATATTTGAAGTTTTGCATTTTAGACCCATGGTATCCAGCTGAACTGAACTTGTTTCATACAAGTTCAGTTCAGCTGGATACTACGACAAAAATATGATTTATCATTGATTAATGAATTATGCTAGTTAAAGAAATTTTCTAAATAGATTTCGTGTATTCTAGACGGAGGAAGTGTAGTACGCTCTTACTTTATTCCTTAGCCTAACTCATTATCACACTCATGTAAAAGAACAACATCCAGAGACCGTTATCCGAACTCTCAGTGCCAAGTTGAGTGTTGCTAATATTCATATTTAACCGATATTCTCTCGCTTCCAGAGTTATCCGAGGGAACCCTCCTCGGCACCGCGCGTCGACGCGGCTCGTGCGAGTCGGGCATCTTCTCCGTCGCCAACGAGGACCTCTGCGCCACACACGCCGACTGCTTCTACAACGCCATGTGCCCCTGCTCCCTCATGGGCTGCCAGCGCTGCTGGTGGTGGCCCCGCCGGAAACCTCCCGGTGAGTCCGACGACCAAGACTATCACCCCCCACTCAGGATGTGCGAGGACTGTCTCCTCATCTACGACAGACTCTTTAACGCCAGAACCTACAAGAGACCCCCCGGCTCCAACAACTTCGTTCTAGACGACTCCGCCCTTTCCACCACCACCGTCAGCTCTTTACGTAGCCTCGACGACTTAGAAGAAGTCCCGTCCCGCGATGAGCAACCGAGAAGAATCGAACACGACGCCTCGCCCTTCCTGTGTGGGAAGCTGGACTCTAATCGCCCGGATTCCGATGCGTCCGAAACTCCAGAACCGCAAAAGGAGTACCATATTCTGGACAGGTGCTGCTGCGTGAGTCGCGCGAAATGTTTAAGCGGCTGCGTCTCGCACAAGCCGTTGGATGATGACGAGTTGAGTTATTTACTTCAACGCGGGCCGCTCATCAACCATCTTCTGAACTCCTCGTGTAAGAGGACTTCCAGCGTGTACACGGATAGTTCGGAGGACGTCGCCTCGCTGGCCGGCTCGGATAGTTTGTATTGTGACGAAAGGATCCCCCGCCACGTCCGCTCGGCGCAGATTTCGAAAATCGTCGAATACTTCGAGCGGAAAGGCGCGGACTTCAAGTGCGATCGGACGTTCAAAAGTTCGCGTTTCAAAGTGAGCAATTTCAGCAAAATGGAAATGTTACAGTTCGCCAAAGGAAAAGAGGGCGAACGTAGTGAAAAAGAGTATTTTGTGGACGTGAAACATCGGGGCATCGACGACGGCTGCGGCAGGAAGTGCGTGCAGCAAAGACTCATGATATGCGAAGGAGCCGTCAAATCCAAACTTCCGCTGTTCGACAAAAAGTCATAGCGGCGATCAGATTCTTTCGAACCGATGTGTCAAATCGACAGTGATTCGATACTTCCATAGTAGTTACGGATAAATATTTTTACTCTACAATATACACGGATATCGAGTGATTCAAGGCTAGTGCCAACGTTCCCTGTCTACATATTCTATGTATCGTGTTGAAATTCGTTTGGCCGACGGCCGCACCTATTTCGATTTTATTTTGACGACTGAATTAAAAGTAAGTTTAGAAGGACGGTTGTAGATTTAGTTTTAGTCGAAATATTAGTTCGGGCGGAGCTTCTCAGTTGATCCTACGATGGCCTATTGTTGCAATAGTCTACATTAGTCTAAATATATATGGCAGCATATAATCATTGTTTTACTAAACGAAGTGCATTCTTTATAGTTATACCGTTTATTATATATAAAGTCGATTTTTGTAAATATGTTTAGGTTTAATATGTTTCATTTAAACTTATTTATACACAGTATTATAATAGTACTTGCCAGTTCAGATAATTATAGTGTACATACCGTTACTGTTAAGATTTAGCAACTGTCATAATAATAATTTTTGTACTTTTAAAGTGGCAGCAGTTTAGTAGATAATTTAGTAATTTAACCTTTTTAGCTTTTAATATACATCATTATACTTTAAAAAATATTAAATCGACAAAGTCATAGATTGAGTTATTTAAAATTAAAGTTTTTTTATATATTTGCTAAATAATTATTTTAAAGTCGGTTGGTTAAGAACCGTTCCTGTGTCTGCCAAATGCGTCTGGTGTTATCGTGATCTGTCAAATTGAGACATCGTTTAGTCTGTCAAATAGATGTCTAACTCTTATGGAAACGGGACACTGTCTAATATCTCCATATAAAACTACCTATCTAAGAAATATTTTCTTATTTTAATAAAGATTGAAATAATTAAATAAGCAAATGAAGGTTTCTTTCATGAATTCGATTGCATTGCAATCCAATCACTATTCTAGTGCGTTTAAAACGCAAATTAACTACTAAATAGATCTAACATCAAGTTTTAAACAATACCTAGCCAAACACAACATAAATAGAAAACATTTTCCTATATAAGCTTAATTTGTCCTTACACAGTTAACACCAGACACATGACACCATATTTCGTATACTTATCCTAAATTAACTATAAATCTATATCTATAGACACGTAACTAGTCTTCACATGCGTGTCAAATGTCCGTAGATATAATAACGAACAAACATATTCAAATTATATACATACCTACTTAATGTTATTGACGCACGGTCGCGTCTTAGTCGACATGATCAGTTAAACTGTTGGGAAACCCGTGTTGTAACTGTCAAATTAATAAATTCACAAAAACAACCCATAAATGCACATCGTTTTTATTTAATTACTATCAAATCTCGTGTAACATTCAAAAGCACCTTTAAGCATGGAAAATTATAAATTATCCGTCCTGTATGAGTAACTACATTTTTTTTTTCTTAAATGAAACAATAGAGATTTTTTTAAAAGATTATGTGGAGTTCAAACACACGGGTTTTCTTATAAGCAAACAACATCTCCATGTTAAAAAAATGAATGTACAAAATTGTGTCAAAACAAATGAAAAATATTAAAAGGCGCGTTTCAGAAAAATCGGTCCAATATCGTGTAATTGCTACCAACGAGAATTCGAAACGGATTCAAGTTAGCTTATGGGATATTATCTGTTAAAAGAGAGAATACTCTCTGTTTGTTTCGAGCTTTCTTAAATCCACACTCGCTGATTACAATAATCGTTACGCGCCTGAAATGGATTATTTTAATGTAAATTAACGCAGAATACTAATTTCTTTTTATGCACAGATAATATATAAATCGCTGTTAATCTTGTTAAAATAATCCATTAATAAACAAATAAAACATATTTTTGTAAATACAGTATTACATATTTATTTAATTTTCATCGTCGTATACTTTAAATCATGGTATATATGTCAGGGTATACTAAATCATTGTAAATATTATGGGAGAGGTGATTCCATTTTGAAGGTGTAAAGATAAATTAGTTGATGAACCCGTTTAAATATGAGGAGATTTCAGTGCCAAAAATAATTTGATTTTTTGTTTAATTTACTGTGTTAAAATTGCACACTTTGTTGAAACATTTCCTTGTTGAAACCACACCAGAATCTCTCATATATAATCTGAATGTCTCAGAATCTTACTCGTGGAAGTGAGAAAAATATATGTATTATTTACTGAGTTTTATAGATCGGCTCAGCAAAGTTGGCATGAATGGAATGAATTAAATGAATGACATATTATTATATCATTATTTGTGTAAGCGATCCTGCTACACCAACCGGTATGTACTGTCATTTAGACATCCGCACAGATATATTCTGTCACTTACTTGATCCATTCGTGCCAGCTTTGGTGAATTTACCTGTAGGTTGGTACAGGATTCGTGTTAGTTCAAGTTTTTAAAATAACGAAGAGTACTAATTATGTCCAAATATGTAACGACAATAAGTTTTATTACTTTTAAAAACCCTATCCCTTACGTCAATACAAGATATGTTTAAGAAGAGAATGTGGTGTGGTTTCGTTAAAGATAATAAAATATCCAAAAGCAATTAATCGTCCGTCCAATAGTGGGTCTGTGGAGCTTTGTATTAAACCATTCAGCAAACGGACATTTTCCATTTAAAATAGAACTAAACTAAAAAGCAAATAGGTTTAAATTTCAAATGGCCACAGTTGGAGATTCGACTGTAGACAACAGTAGGCTTAGCACATGATTGGTGCGACAGTATGTCGCCGCGAGATAGACTTCCCGTATTTTACTAACAATGTTATTAAAAGAGGGACGTAAAAAACCTTTTTCACTTTTAGGGACACCTAATAAACGTGATATTAAAAAAATCTAAATTTTACTCAGGTTTGCCACGACAATTAAGCACTAAATTTCAAGGTCTCAGTTTTGATGTTCATTTTGTAAACTATAAGCGATTATAATATAAAAACGCCAATCAAGCTTAAGTTCCTAATAATATCGTACTTAATTGTAGTTACACACCTGACTGAAATTGAGGTTTTTTAATGTCACGCTAATTCGGTGTCCCTAGAAGTGAAAATGCCTATAATATATGTATGTCGTCGCGCGATACTGTCGCTATAATCATGTGCTAACCCTACTGTACACTATAATTATTAGGTGCTCAAAGTTTTTATCGCTCCACCATTGAAATATATGTCGTTTGATCTAAAAATGACAGCTAAAACAAGTCCAATGTCCATGTGTATTATTAGTTACTGAGCAAATAAACCAATTACAAGCATACCGTTGCCGTAATGTACAGTACAATCAACCAATTTGTACACTAGGTCACTCTAGAACCTTGTCAAATTGACAAGTAGTAAGAATCTATCATTTGATTTACAGTGTCACTTTGACATTGTTTCTGAGTAACCTATAGTAAGAATCTATCATTTGATTTACAGTGTCACTTTGACATTGTTTCTGGGTTCCAATTAGTTGAATCTACAGTAAGCTGCAGAGAAAAGTAGACCCTTGAATACAAATTTGTATGCAAGGGGGTCTACTTTTCTCTGCAGCTGACTGTACATAGTTTAATTCCTGACACAAATATGTAGCTATAACAGGACGCAAGACTGAAAGTAGAACAGTTTTCTTTTCACATTGTTATCTCATTCTCATAAAGTAGTCACGTAACACTTACTTTAACCCCCTTATTCATAAACATCTAACTAAGCATGGTTATAAGTAATGTCCCTCTCGGTATTGTAGACATTGATAAGACCGAAAGGGACAAATAATACTTGTCGGCTTGCTAAGTTTGGAGACGTGTATGAATATGGGGAACGTTAGCGGCGTAGTTATAGTTTTACCAGCAGAGAAATATCTGAAAGGGCCAAGGCATTTTGCCACCGTGTTACGTCACTACTTTCAAGCCTCGAAGGCTTACATGTTGTAGGTCTTATTTTATCAGTTCGAGGGATATTCTTATAAACACACATTGTTTCTTGTAAAATACCATGTAATAGAGACCTTATATAGGTGTAACACTGCTTGATGAATCCCTCTGGAATGGTTCAATTTGCATAGTCAATATGATTAGATAATATTATTTGCTATAAAACCCATTTAGTGTAAATTTTGTCCAGTTATTTCTGTTTAACAATGATAATTACCAGTGTTTGCACTGGATTATGTATATTCTGAGGCGTTTGATACATTTTCAAATCCTATGTGTGACAAATGTAAGTACTTTAAATGTTAACTAGATGGCGCTTACCTTCCGCCATTTGATAACCGCCGTCGCAAAATGGCTGCCGTGAAAATGTGTCTGAAACGCCCAGATTATCGTCAATTTAGCATGTTATGGAGTAATTGTAAAACTAAGTACGATATTCGTCAAATGTACCTGTTACGACTACACTATGTATAATGTGCAATAGCGAGGTATATTTAGATAAACACCTTTATTAGTAACCTACCGAAATACTTATTTTTTCCTTGGCATGGTTTTCGAAGTACCCCTTAGTTTGTACTAAATAAAATTTAATAGTTTTCATATATTATATCTGTGGTCTAACTCGTGCAACTTTTATAATTGTACTTCAGCAGTAAAAGAGCAATTACCAACCTTATAACAATTTGTATAAGGTCAACCCTAGTTCCTTAAATATACATGTTTCACTAATCAATCAAGGAATGTTTCAACGCAAACTTGCCATTTCTAGAGCAAAGTTAAACCATTTAAGCATATCAGTTTCAGAATAAATAGGTAAGAAATTGTTTGTTTTGGTAAAGGTGTTAATTGTAATCAAAAATGGTTTATTTTGAACCACCATCTGGTATGAGAAATTGATCATTTTTGATGATTTATTCATACAAATAGAATAACCTGTTCGGGACACGCGAGTTTTATGTAAATATTAGTGATGGATGCCAACAGCATCTACGGTTGTTTTTCTCGAACTCGTGTTTTGGAGACTTGTCGATGATTAATTGGAAATAGTGTCCATCAATGTGTTAAGCACGAATTTATTCTGATTTTAATTTTAAAGATTCTAATCCATTTTTAAAGATTTTGAAACTATAATACTCTT
The DNA here is from genome assembly GCA_025490895.1 of Thaumatotibia leucotreta. Classification (NCBI taxonomy): domain Eukaryota; kingdom Metazoa; phylum Arthropoda; class Insecta; order Lepidoptera; family Tortricidae; genus Thaumatotibia; species Thaumatotibia leucotreta. The sequence goes on along the minus strand of JALPQI010002086.1, from coordinate 83,966 downwards.
GTACCATAATATGCCCATTATCAAGGCCTATATCTAAATAATGGGCATATTTAAACTAAAATTCACATCAAATTATGCTCCTGAATTACACACGCAGTTAAATGAGAAACATTATTCGAAGTGACTTACAGGTCATCGCTAACTCTATGGCTTCAGTCAGACCATACAGGGTGTAATCGATAAGTGTTTACAGGCCATAATTCCGTAAATATGAGAGATATCAGAAAACTTTTAACTGATATCGAAAGTACGTTACCCAACGAGTAAAATTACACTAATAACTTTTTTGAAATAAAATCAGAAATATTCCAAATATTTACTTCAAACGCTTCCATACATTTAGTAGGTAACCGTTCATTCAAAGATAACAAACTTTTCATTTAAGAATAAATGTTAGATTAATTATTTCATAAACGGTAGTATTATTATTTTATTACGATGTATTCGTACAAATAACGAATTTCTAACAGTTTTATCTCTTACGACACCCGACAATCTTTAAGGCTGTAGGTCGTCATACTAAATGTATGGAAGCGTTTTAACTTAGTATTTTTAATATTATATCAACTATTTAGAAAAAGTTATTAGTATATTTTTACTCGTTGGGTAACGTACTTTCGGTATCACTTAAAAGTTTTCTGATATCTCTCATATTTACGGAATTATAGCCTGTAAACACTTATCGATTACACCCTGTATATCGACTATGACATATTTAAACCAATAATTTCAATACCCTACGCTTAGGGGATTCCAAGTCTCAGCACAATAATAATATTGCCAGCACATTGAAGTACACCATTTATTTTGGTGCTTCGGCCCAAACAAGGCGACATTTTAAGTTTACAGGTTCTGCATGCTAATGTCATAATGTGACATTAGTTATTCCGAATATTAGCAAGAGACACGTCACGGCGCCAGGCCGGTATTAAATGCAAATTAACTATTGTTGATAACTCCTTCGTGTTTTAATGCCTGTCAATTTAAACCTATTTAGTTGAATGTACCTACAAGGTGGTAGCAAATTATTAGGTCCTTGAAACAATTTTTGCTCTGAGACAAAGACGAAATTGCGATAAAATTATCCTCTTTTCCATGGGAAACTCGACAAATGATTCTGCGAAACGTATGAACAGTTCATTTTTTCTCGCGAGTTCATTTTGGCCCCCAAAAGTTGTTCAGTATGATCTGTACGAACACATCTTAAAATATTCGTCACTAATTTACTAATGTAGGTATCTACCTGCACGAAGTGCCAAGGTACCTACCTATATTATGTAGGAACTATGAGGCTCACTTTAACTCGATACTGCCTTTTTTTTCAGAAATGTACCACCGTAGCGGTACTAGCCAACTTAAAATCTGTCCTGCCAAGGTATCTGTCAATGAACCATTCGATTGTTTCTTACAGTAAAAAATTAAAAATTAAATCTAAAAGCTACATAATCCTAAAAAATACTGAAAAACATTACAATAAAAAAAAATATAAATAAAAAACGGGCTCTAGCTCAGTGCCTTGCGACAGGGTGCCAAGGAGGCTGGCGGCATTGCCGCGTTAGACGGCAATGCCAATACGTTGCGCAAGGTAACAACCAGCTCTCCTGTCACCCGTCGCCTCCACCAGGCGCTTTGACAGCTCTCAATAATGTAGGATTGTTTTGAACAAAAAATATAATTTTATAATCATTTTAATTTCCCTTCACATGGGCACCTACAATTGAAAACATAGGCGCGCCGATTCCGCCTATATAGACCCAGCGTAGACGAATGAACGTAGTCGTGTTGAAAGGAACAAATTGAGAATTTTTTTAATGTAGGTAGGTTGATGATTCCGAGTGGGAAGAGGCCAAAATATGTAAGTATCAGGCCTACTACCGAGAAAATCGAAATTCGTAAATTTCGAGGATTTTTCTTTGTTACTCCAACGAAGGCGTCATTAGAGAGAGAGACAAATCCGCATAGAGCCGCAGGTGTTTTTCGCAAATCACTCGTATTCAATGTTGGCTACCTACTTGCATATAAACTCGTGTGTCCCTTAGTAAGTTAATTATTGTTTTAAGGCACTAACGTAACATACTGTTTAAACGGTTGTGTCCAGCCCGACTAATTAGCATAAGAGCCGAGGAGGCGTGAGCATAATTTGTAACGAAGGTGTATTAAATATATTTTGTTTCAATCCGCTATTTTATTTCAAGGGAATTTTCTGTAAAATGTGCACTTAAATAGTGGAGGTGTCAAAAAATCGTAGTCAGTTTTGTATTTGGATACCTAACGAAAATTTAAGCTTTTAAGGGACGATAATGGTTTTGGTGGTCATTTCCTAATTTTATAAACCATTATTTCCTAGCATAAAACGCAAAAAAGTTAATTTTCATAAAGTTTTCATGCTTCTCGTCGTTTAACATCTATTTTTCACTGCGCTGCCCACCATTTTTCAAATGTACCCAAATAATGCTCATGGCATTATTAGATACAGCTTACCCTAATTGGGTGCACATTTTAATTTAACCCCCTTACCCTTTTCAGTCCTACGGCTGATATTACTGCTAGGCTTAGATAAGATGCCAAACGAAATGAAACGTTAATCGAAACAGCAAAAAATATTTATGATAGACAAATCGTACTACCGGGTGTTCTATGAGCGTATAAATAACCTAGCGCACACCGTAAGTCATGCTCGTCAAAGCCGGATTATGTCATATAAACCTCACGAAAAGCAAGACATTATCACTTGTCAAAAACCGGGTTATAATTTTGTATGAAATTTCAGTTTTACCCGCCGGGCGATAATGGAATTAGACTTTGTTGCTATGACGATAAAGCCTAATTTAAGCACCGCCCGAAAGTCGAGCTTGTGCACTCGATTTTCAAAAACCGAAGCCGCGGGCACCAACTGGATTCGCACGATGTTCATTTGTTGAATCAAGTAGGCTATGCCGGCCGAAATAAGTTGCGGTATCCATTTTATAGCTTTAACATTTAAGTTATTTAATTGCAACACTATTAATTTGACGCAATAAATATTATCTACTAAGTATTACTACTGCTTAACATTGGCCACCCAAAAATTGCCACAATGATCGGTCCTGCGCCACCCACATCCAGCGGACCCCTGCGACCTTCACCAGGTCATCAGTTGACATCTTTCGCCTGATACGATGATGATGATAAAGTATTACTAAGCCGGTTTTTTATTGTCTCTCATATGGTGAGAAAAGTTGAATATCTTGCTCATGCACTGCCCGTTGTTAATGATTTCTGTTTCTTTTATCTCCTGCTACCCCAAGGTTGTCTGGAAGAGATCGCTTATAGCTATAAGACCGCCTGTATTTAGTTGTTCTGTATTTTGTTTTCTTTCTTTGTGGTGCATTAAAGCATATTTATTATTATTATATACCTCGGGTATAAAACTGTTTTTGTTTTGGGCGCTTGAATCCCTCACTGCGCTCAGGACTCAGTCTTAATTAAAATCTATAACTCCCTCGCAGTGCTCGGGAGTAAAACTGGGAGTCCTTCGTTACGTTCAGGATTCAATGTCGCGCCCGTGTTTAAAAAAAGCTTTATCCCCTTGGTGTATTATCTACTATTAAACGCCTTAATAGCGACTGCCGGTGATGTATAGGCTTTTCTCAGCGTTCAAAGTATTATACGTCTTGAAACTCATGTGATAAGCTGTATAATGGACATTGTTTCGTAAAAAAAACTAACGAGATAACGAAACCTTGACTTTATTAATACATATGTACACCTGACAAAGATACAATCGCGAATATAAATTTTTAGCCACTTGTCAATGTTTGCAATTTAGCCGCAACAAAATATCAATAACCTATATTTGGAATGACGTTCTTCAATTAGGTAATTTGGAACTACGTAGTTCAAGTATATTTGGAACTAGGTACATCGTTCAATTATATCTGGAACGACATCGTTACTATAGTTTCAGATTTGGCTTGCACTGCTAAAGTTACGAACATAGGTAAATAGCTCATTGATTCCTGACCGCGATGATACTTTAACAGTGTATCCGCAGAGTTTACATTTATATGATGATATTGATGATGAACAACATAACCTACAGACATCTCGACTTTCTCTCCAAAAGTCGCTGTTTAGTTTTATTCTATTGATAGCGATTTTTTAGCAAATTCGGGAGAATCCACAAAGAAAATACTGGATTTATAATGTTCATCTTCAATTTTCCTTTACAATTTAAGTAGCTTTATGTCCAGAGAATAATCACAAAAAGGCCTACGGGATAATGTGGCTCAGAAGGGCGGTAAACTTTAAAAATGTAAGTGCGGTGCCCTCGTTGAGAATTTCAAGTTCTCGCCTTTTGTTAGTGACTAATTGTTTGATAGACATTTTTTTCTTGGATATGTTTTTATGGGAAGTGCGGGGATTTATCCTCTCTCTTCATATTAGCAAGGGGCGTGGTATTCCGGCCATTTCTGAAACATGCAAATAATGCCAGACATTAGAGAATAGGTATAACTAGATACTAGGTATCGGACTAAGACAATTTAGTACGCTCAGCAAACGAGGGATCTGCGGTAAATTTTCTGATCTGGTGATCTCTGTAAACTAGTAGTAATAAAACATTTTGTTTTAAAAAACAAGTCCCTACACTAACTCATTTTTAAGTTTAGTATTGTTACATATCGTTTTTATTCAACGCTTGCCATCGAGTAGAACGAAGTCAATGGAAAACAAAGACAATTTACGATTTTGTTGAAAACGTTCCAACCGACCCCATCATCAGCCTGTGATTGTCCACTGCTGGACGTAGGCCTCTCCTATTAACTCTGCCTATAGACCCATTAGGAGGTAAATGCCCATAATCGCCACGCTGTGTAAACGGATTGGCGATCGCAGTAATGTGTCCACTATGATGACGCTGCTGCCCATCATCAATCTTTTATCAAATAACCGACCCCAGTCTACCGTAAGCTACTGCAATACACAATTAGGACTCTTTCCGAATAAAGTACGTAATCGCGATAAAGTACAAAGGCGTAGGTACAATATGTGAGAACTGTCTGTCATACGTAGGTTCATAGTTAGCTTTCGTTTTAACGTAAGATTATAGTTATTCTTACATTAAGTACCTAACGAAATATTATTTGATATTCACAAGTTCTTTACGGTGCCCCTGCGAAGAAATTCAAGGGTGTATGTGAAGTCCCCAACAAGTACTGGGCCAGGGTTGAAACCACGCAAAATAGGCACGTTTGATATCGAGTTGTGGAAAAACGGCCAGAATACAATACGATACAATAAAAGATAGTTTATTATTACCAATCGATTCTTCATTATCCTAGGTGTCTCCTGATAAGAGGACGGTGGCGCTTTTTTCGGAAACCTCTTTTTGTCTCCACTTTTTTGATTGCCGCCATCTTTAGTGTAACTCTTGGCTTGTTTTGGGCTGTCCCAGAAATAGTCCTTTACGTAGTGTCCTAACAGCAGGAGAGCGAGGAAAGCGTTCCAGATACCGACGGGGCCCATGTGATTGTACACTTGAAAGAGTAAAAACAAATGTTAGGTAAGCCATTTTTTTTAATAGTCCCCCCCTCTTCCCCCTCTTTTTTTGGATTTGGAACTCTTAACCCTTAGGTGCATAATATGGTATCACACATTTTATTTCTGAAATGACTTATGTAAACAATTATTGATGCCAATTAGAACTATAGTTGCTCCATTGTACTGTTTCAATTAAATACTTATTTCCACATGTATCATTTAGGTCGTGTCGTTTTTGATTAGGTACTCTAAGCACCTAAGGGTTAATATGATTTCCATTAAAAATCGCGAGCTCTTTCGGTCCTTATATCGGCTCTTCGCGAGTTATTTTTTCATTGAGTTACCATTTTTTCATACATTTTGTATGGTGGTTACTGGTAATACTGGTAACGGAATGGAAAGTTAGAAAAATGTATGTAAATTTTGGGGCATTAGGATCGAAAGAGCTCACTATTCTGAGTAGAAATCATTTTAAAAATATACATATTATAAAAAAAATGGGGGGACAACTTTGGAAAAAATGGCCCTTTGTAAAAAGGGTTGTCTAAAGGTGCGTTCGAACCAAAAGAGCATTCGCTGTTCTATCCCCCGTTCTACGAAATCAACCAATCACGTTTTGTGTAACGATCGAATTTCGTAGAGTGGGGGGCTAGAATAGCGAATGCTCTTTTGGTTTGAACGCACCTTTAGACAACCCTTTTTCCAAAGGGCCATTTTTTGTTGTTAGTTGCCAATCGCTAACGTAACGCTTAAAGGTCTCTGCCCACTAGACCGTACCATACCATGACCGTAGCATGAATGTATCAGACAAAAAAACTAATTCTTTGTATTGGAAAGTATGAGACCGTGTTGATGAGAAGTGGGCAGAGACCTTAATCGTCCATCGTAAAAACGAAAGGCAGCTAACTGTCTTTGTCGCACTAATAAGAAAGAGTGACAGAGAGGGAAAACTACGATACGATACTAAGCGTTAGCGATTGGCAACTTGGCTAAGCATCCTGGTGTGTAAGCAAAAGGTGCATCAGATCACTCAAAAATATGCCGACATTCTCCCATTTCAGCTCTTATTGTTTCGGTACACTTGTATACAATTTGCTGTAGATTTTGCGGGACAACAGGTACACAAGTGACAGCACTATATTAGACAAAGATGCAATGATACCTTCGTCCAAAAAACTATAACTAGAAAATAGCCGCACCTTTTTTGGGGTTGACATCCAGCTGGTTTCTCAAAAATCGCTAGCACAAAATAAAACTTTTTCGGGGATTCCTCCACTAGCTCAGATATGTATAATTAGTGCACCGGTGTATCTATGTGTAATTCGGGGAATCCCACAAAAGAGCCTGGACTGACGTGGGGGATTCCCTGTTCCATACTCTTTTGTTTATTCTCATTTGTTTCGTGAAGTGTTTTTGGTTGGCGTAATTGTTAAACATGTATTATTCTATAATACATGTATCACTTTCTATAATTATATTGCATCTAGAATCCATGTCCTTTATCATATACATTTTATTGCTTTTTACTTTCCTTGGGGTGACACCACTAACTTCCGTAACGGGTGCCACCGAAGGTTACGTACCTTGGTGGACGGGGGCAGTGGCCCAATTTGTAACTTCTATTGAGTCTAAAGGTGTCTGCCCACTAGATCGTACCATACCATGACCGTAGCATGAACGTATCAGACAAAAAAACAATTCTTTATATTGAAAATTATGAGACTATGCCCACTAGGACGTTCCGGCGCCGGCCAACACGGTCTCATACTTTTCAATACAAATAATAGTTTTTTGTCTGATACGTTCATGCTACGGTCATGTTATGGTACGGTCTAGTGGGCAGACACGTGCGTCTAGCGGACCGGCTTTGGACTGCGTGCATTCTGGCAACGTGCATTCGCTTGAATTGATTTAACATAACCTTGCCGCATGGCCCACTGCCCGCCTCGCTTGACCGTCCACCCAGTCTGCATTTGCACATGATCGCAATGTATGGCGTTCGAATGGTTACGTTACGTAACATTGCACTGTCAATAAAGTAAACTACTCACTAGCGTGAAACATGAACCGTATCCTCTGCCCAAACCCTCCTTTTTCTCTCGCGCGGATAGACACTACGCCACTGGACATGGCTACAACGCCACGAGACCTAGCCACATCGCCACTGGGGATAGCCAGAATGCCGTAACCTTCACCAAATTCCATCTCGCTGTCTGAACTTCCCGCGTCGCCGCTTCCCGCAAAGCTGCCATCAAGGCTGCCAAGTTTGCCATTTCTGTACGCCGCTCGCCTCAGTCTTAGTTCCGCTGCGCTAGAGTAAAATAATGGTATGAAAAATTTATGACTACCACACTTACCCCCTTATAAGCGCCTTTTAAGTTAACAAACGTTTATGAATAAGGGGGTTAGAGTATAGGTGGCACGTGGCACGGCCCTGGCACACACAGCGTTACCAAAGCGAACCTTTTGATCATAATTTGGATCTTTTCAGACTCTGGCGGATCTTTTGCGGATCCTAGAGAAATTGGATCATTTCGGATCTTCATAAATACTCCCCATTTTGTGACGCTGGAAAATATCCGGTTTCCAGTAGGCTTAGCACAGGATTAGTGCGACAATATGTCGCCGCGAGATAAACTATCCATCCCTGTTTTATTCATATAGTTAGTCAAAGATGGAAATCTTATCTCGCGGCGACATACTGACATAGGTTCCAATCATGTGCTAAGCATACAGGACTACTAAAGGGAAGGCCAAAGGCGAACAAGAGTCTGTCGGACCTTTTTGGAACTTTCTGAATCTTTTTGCAGTCGACATCGAAGTGAATCAAAATCCGGAACTGGTGACACTGGGCACACAAACTGGCATAGGAAAGATGTGGTTGAGAGATGACTTATTGTGGTTTTATTAGGGAGGTAAGTGCTCTTCGTGCTTAACATGAGCTGGCGCCTGTGGCTTTAACTCAAGTCGATACTTACTTTTGAAGTCCATTCCGCTCATACTCGCGGATTGGTACGAACGTAAGGTATAGAAAGTAATTCCCACTAGCACAGCGCAACTGCCGGCGTTGACCGGCGTTGGCGCTTTGACCGCCACGCCGTAATGTCGGCCATAGACGAAAACCATGCGAGTTTAGCATAGTATACTTTAATTATATTGATGTAATTCAAATCACGTTAACCACTGTACACATGATTGTTTGTCCATCTCTTGTTTCATTTTATAGTTCACTCTTTTGCTCAAAGGTTAACTGGAAGAGATCCCTTACAGGGATAAGTTCGCCTTTGTACCTGTTTTTAATTGTTCTGTGTATTATTATTTTTTACCTATGTTTTGTGTACAATAAAGAATTTACATACATACATACAAAACGGATAATCGTGACTACGACGCCAATGACGGCACTGGCCGACAGCTACGCCAATACAGTAGGATGTGTAGGAACTTACGCGGAACGTCGTAAAGTTTAATTTCACTTAAATAGTCATGTACGCGGTACGCGTGGCGTCTGGAGCTCAGTAAGTATATTCCTTTGCCGTTAAAAAAAAAGAAAAAACTAATGTGTTACTCATGTTGCTAGTCTCATCATCAGCTTATCGGGTGCGCCAAAGTATTTATAAAATTGCAACTTAGATTATTGGAACTCCGAAAATTTTTCTTATACAATTTAACTTCATAATGATCGGTATTTAGAATAATCTTTGTTCATAATTATCATCACATAGAATTTTTTATGTTCATAATATTGTTTTTCATACATATTTTTAGTACTAACTTTTATGTTTATATAATTTTTCACTATACTTATTTTATGCTAGAGTCTGGCTAACGAAAGCTGAGAATGAGAAATGGCGGCAAATTAATAAAATATAGAGTATGGTATCACTGGGTTGCACCCCGAAAATCAGTCTTGATACTTGTAATATATTTAAAACTTAAAATTATTTTGTTAAATTACCTGTATTTATTACAATCCAAATTAATATATTATATATATGTACACCGTAACGTAGCTGTTCCATGCAACTTTGTCTGCATGACACAATGCAATATGATGTAGCTATTGTAGGTACCTACTACTCTAAATGATGACCCATGTTATTAAATAGATCCCATATCAAATTTTAAGCAAATCTGTTTAGTTATTTTCAAGTTATATCATAGATTCGACAACACCAAGTTAGTTTTAACTTTTTACATACATTACATTTTTTAGCTTGGTAATGTGTCGAACCTATGATATAACTTGAAAATAACTAAACAGATTGGCTTAAAATTTGATATGTTTTTCAGCTCTTCATATCATTATAGTCTTTATACCATAATATGGCCGAAAAACAGAGTGATTTTCACACTTGGATATAACACTATTATATGTCTATCTATACATAGGTATAGGTAATATTAGTAACGATTTGTAAATTGTATCATCGCAGAATGGGTGTAATCATGATTAAAACTACCTATAAAATTGTCCATTACGACACAAGTGCGAAAAACGTGAAATTCTAAACGAGTGGCGATTTTTTAAAATACGACCGATAGTGTTTTAAATCGACACAAGTTACGAATTTCGTTATTGCACGTGTCTCGTACGACGTTTTTTAGTACAGATGATGGCCCTCCGAAGTTTTGAACCTGACTTAAAATGACCCACTTCTCACACTAGAGCCTAAAAAATGCACCATCTGTACTAAAAAAATATAATTCTGCTGGTGTGTGTATTTTTAATAAATAAGAAACGAAATATTTATATTTTTTATTCACAATAATTAAAGTCAGACTTAAAAAACTCATACAATGATTCATATTAATGATTCATACTATTTGTGCCATAACACATAAATCACATGATAAACTCATCTAATGCAGTTTTTATGATATTGTCTCTTTCGCTGTACTTATCTTCCACATGAATGACATGGTCAGTCATTGATTTCCAATCTGAGGCAGTTATACTCGCGAACTTTTTTCATTCTTCTCCAACTCGCATAACTTTTCTACCGTATTTTTGACAGCGTTAACTCCTTCAACCTCTCCCAGACCTTCTGCAGACCTTCTGGTAAAAAAAACAAATGACCATTTTAAATCAACCTAACATAAATACAAACTTAAATCTATTATAGTCGATAGTATATTAGATAATGAGTACAAGAAAATTTATTGAATAAAGGTAAGTATCAAAATGGTACTACGTACTAACCTAGGAACACCGATATCGTGTGTAAACACTCATGTTTTTCCTTTTAAGCGATGATTTTCTCCTCTTGTTTTTCTTTATATTTACTTATTATAGTACGCAGCAGCTTACGAACATTACTTTTCATAGTATTTTTCATCATAAACACCTTAAATCGTTGCAATTGTGGAAAGCGAGCAATGGGTGTCAAGTCGAACGAAAGACAGAACATGACGTTTGACAATTCAGCTTGTGATGCCATATGAAAAGTTCCGTATAAAACTCATTCTCAGCTTTCGTTAGCCAGACTCTATATATTCTAATGTTATAGGTATTTATTTTTATCTGTACTGGTTTTATGTATGAATTATTTTTGTTTAATTAAATATAAATCGTACTATTACTGTAAACTAGCCACCTGCACAAATCAGGTTGTGGCAGAGTAGGTACTGTACTAAACGGGATCCTTCTAAACTTTTTTTGTCCGAAACGCTTAGGACATAACAGACTTGGTATAATCTATTTTGGCATCAACTTAATGAGACAGAAACATCACTTGGCTTAAATAACAATATTTCGAATATTATTTTGTCCGAAACTATCTTGGCATATCATTATTTACGCCGAGTGTTATAAGACAGAAATTAGATTTGCATTTTTTTTTTTGGGCATGTAGCCACATGTTCGAAACTTGCCTTTTTCGTCAGGCAGAATTTGCTGTGAGGGTAACAATTTCTGCAGTGAGCGAGCGAAGCGAGCGAACAAAACCTTCCGGGGCAGATCCGACTCGGATAGGTTAGGTTAGAAGACTAAGGCGGGAGCTTTGCTCCCGCCTTAGTCTTCGAGGTTATTTTTTTTTAGCAACCTATAAAGTACTCGGCTCAGTGACACAGTAAATAACGTACAGAATATTACTACTACCTCGATTATATTGAGAGGTTGTAATTATTCCTTCTCTGTTATGCTAAAACAAACTATGCCGATACTTTTTATGCACATCCTGATTATGCCTCATCATAAATAGGAGCATCGAAATTATGCTCGAATAATATTCGAACAACTCGAAATCTGCCACAAAGAAATATACTAAAGTTGAGTATGCCACAACAGTTTCTGCACAAAGCCCATTATGACTACATAGTTTATGTTATTCATAAAAGAATTATACCACAACAGAGTGAACCTAATGGGAAAATGTTTATAAATAAACAATTTATTTCAAATAACTTTATGAGTATAGATTAATCTACTTGACGACTTTAGGAGGATAAAATTTCGAAATAAAAATCGTTATGAACATTGTAGGTAGAAGTATAATTTTTAGTAAGAAAAAAAGTATGAGATAAAATTTTCGGAGTAATGATGATTATGAGTAAAAAACGGTATTAGTAAAAATATTCGAAGAAAAAATTGTATAAGTGCCAATATGGACCCCAGCTTATCAGCGTCCACAACTAACATAACGCCATTGTACAGTCGACGTCAAAGTTATCATTACGGTTTAAGTGCCAAATATATATTTACACATTTTCAGCCGTGTGGTGACGGCAGTAAGAATACATTTGTCACCACCCCAACTCCTCCTGCGGGTGTCGTAAGAGTCGACTAAGGGATTGAAGTAGGGCTGCCAACCAAAGGTCACAAATATGCGGTACATTAGCGAACAAATTGCGGGACTTGGCTATAAAATGCGGGACGCATGAGAAAGTGTATTAAAGGATAAAAACCGTCCAAGTGCGAGTTGGACTCGTGTACAAAGGGTTCCGTAACAACAAATATGACAGACTTTTTATGAGTTTTCCTGTAAACTACTATACGCAAAAAACTATTTTTTGTAATTTAAATATGGTCACACTAAGTTCTCCGTTTGAATGACGCAGTTTAACGTATTCATATTATTATTTTAGTATTTCCAGTTTAGTGTTCCCTGAAAAGCGGGACAATCGGCGTCCCGCGCGGACTATTTGCGGGACGCATACTTTCGAGCCCCAGAAACGGGACGTCCCGCATATAGCGGGACAGTTGGCAGCCCTAGATTGAAGTGTCACTGACCACCATTTGATAAAATATTGATGATGGGCAGCAGCGTCATCATAGTGGACACATTACTGCGATCGCCAATCCGCTTGCCCAGCGTGGCGATTATGGGTATTTACCTCCTTATGCGTTTATACGCATAGTTAATAGGAGAGGCCTACGTCCAGCAGTGGACTATCATAGGCTGATGATGATGATGATATATTTACACGACCTTAATGTCAAGGCAATAAAGTCGTGTAAATATATTTTTGGCACCTAAACCGTAACGATATCTTTGACGTCGACTATACATGATCCTCGGCAACTCTCCAGGCATAGTACCTACATATATCGACCTCAACCAAATAAATAAAATGTTAAAATATAGAGTTCAAATAAATTACAATTTAAGAATTTTAAATAGTCTTAAAATTAATCACTAAGACATAACAACGGGATAAAATTTTTAGATTTTTTTGGAAAAACCCGCAAATTTCTTGAGGACAGTAGCCGTACCATGACTTTGCGATTGTTACGTTAGGTTTTATAAGATACGTAAAGCATTCTATCGCGCTCGCACTTATTTATTGAAGCAAGCGCGACTAGCGCGACCTGCTTTACGTATCGAGTAAAACCTAACGCTTCCGTTACTTGGCAACTCATGGATCAGCTACTGGAAATTTGTTAAGGCTTGCCAGCCGCCTCGCGAATGTCGCCTCTCCACCTAACCTTCGGGCGTCCTATACACTATTTACCGATTCGTGGTCTCCACTTTCCACTCAAGAATCATTTTATTAAGAGTCTAACTTTAAGTGGACCAATATATTGTACTCACCAGTCACAAGGTAATACTGTCCTTGTCCTACATCTACCCGGCAACATCTCACAGAAAGATTAAGACGCATTAAAAATTCATAGTCGTTTCTCGGTCATGATTTGTAGGTAATTTTTATATTTTAGTAAAAAACTGATTGGGGTATGTGTACGCTTTTATTGTTTACATTTTATATGAAATGATTATGTCAAATTGACAGTGATAATAATTTTCTCTGTAAATCTGTTCTGTCAAGGCAATCTTCATCTCTTTGGAAGTGAACACTGAAACAAAGAGGTATAAAATATAATAATTGCGAAAAACGGACATCTATATATAGGTGATGTAGGTCAAAAAAGTACGACTCGTAACGATTCCTTAATTAGGTTCGATTGGTTTATTTTGTACGAACATCGAAACGGGACGCTCAATTTTCGGGTGACACTAATGCCATCCTACGTGGCCCTAGCACATCTTGTGTTTAACAACAACTCGCGGCCTCCTCACAACTATCCATCTCTTTTTAATCAATACGCTTAATCAAAATGAGAAGTGTGTAATTCCACAAGACTGCAACAACAGTTACCAATTCTTTCGTATCTTTTTACATTAATCATTCAAATAATTGTGAAACAATCATCACATCCAATATTTATAAATTAATCATTCAAAGTTAAGTTTCCATACGTCAAGCCTATTAGCCCTGTAGGTAGATATGTGTATGCTTAAATCCACTTAATTAATATAAGAACATATAAAAAAATTGGTAACTGATGTTACAATCTTGTGGATATACCTACACGAAGGATAACCGTGACGATGACTCATTGTACTGGCAGCCCTTTATTATAATTATCTTTATTAATCATTACTTCCAGGGTCGCGTTTTATAAAATTACAATTTACATTTCATTTCATTTTGCTGTTTGCCCCTCTTTCTAGCCGATATGTGCGTGCGAGGCAAGCAGCGAACTCGTGAAATGTAACTTTATAAAACGCGACCCAGTTGGTCCAGATTATTTGGGCTGTAAAGATGTGTACCACACATATGCTATATGATATGCCGTTTAAAATATAGGTAAATACATACCGAGTCCTTCGTCTCGCATTCGCAATGGAAGGGATAGCCCATTTGCTGATTCAGCCCTTTCTTATACGGCTTGCCGCCGCAGGGCGGTTCGGAGCCCCAGAATTTATAGAGCAGTGCCAGCACTCCCAAGCTGAGCACTATGCCGGCTGCGATTGGCACCATGTTATTCTCACGGTCACCCATTGGAGCAGAAGTGGGAGAAGTGATGAGAACCGGTTGCTTCTATTTACGGTTTTTTGTGGAAATGGAAAGACCGATCGCCAGATGGCCCAGATGGTAAGCGATTATCTACCGTTGCCCATTGATGCCTGCTACACCAGCAGTGGGTAACTGGAAATAAATAATAAATATAGTACACACACACACATCAACCGGAAGACGTTCACTGCTAGACATGGGCCTCCCCCAAAAATTGCTACAATGAGCGGTCTTGCGCCGCCCGCATCCAGCGGACTCCTGCGATCTTCACCAGGACGCTTAGCCAAGTTGCCAATCGCTAGCGCTTGCTAGCGCATCGTAGTTTTCCCTCTCTGTCACTCCTTCATATTAGTGCGACAAAGAGGGAAAACTACGATGCGCTAGCAAGCGCTAGCGAGTGGCAACTTGGCTAAGCATCCAGGTCATCAGTCGCTTAACCAGTGTGGCGATTATGGGCATTTACCTCCTAATGCGTCCATATCTACGCATAAGCCAAGGACTAAGGAGAGGCCATTGTGTAACAGTGGACTCATATAGGCTGATGTACGTATGTATAATAGGTACTTATGTTACTTCTTAATACTATAACTACTAGGATAAGCAATAGCTATGTCTTCTGTTAAAAGGGTTTGTTTTAGTAGTGCCCGGTAAATCAGCTGTGCAACAACGGTCGTTGCCCTCACTACCTTCTGGACTACAGAAGCCGACAAATCTATTATTAGAAACACAAATTTTATGAGACCTCAGGCCTGGATCAGATACCAAAGCCAAAGCCTGCGTACTTATTTAGATTAGCCTTTATTTAATAAGGAAGGAAACTGTAACATTTATCGTTAACGTGAGGAGAGTTCCGCGTAAGGCCCACATCCAAAGATAAGTATATTATAACAAAGTCTTCACATACTTATTTAGTAGATCTTTGTGCAACTCATTGTAAGTTTTAGTATCTTCTGTAGGTGCAACGGTACTTTTATTAAGTTTGTTTACATTTATTGGAAATGATTGTTATGTCAAATTGACAGTGATATATTTTTGTCTAAGTGTTCTGTCAAGGTTATATTCATCTATGCGGTGAAACCTGAAACAAAGAGGTAGAAAATAGAACACAAGTACCTTTTTTTTTAAATAATACAGCGGTCCTAGCACATCTTGTGTTTGTCAGCAACGAGCGGCCTTCTTGCGGCTACCCGTCTCTTTTAGATTATACGTCGTGACCATGTATTTTATTTTACAAAATAGGTACATTCTGAACAACGCTGTGCTTGAACAAGAGCCTTTCTGTATAATAACTATGAGGACGGCGTCATCACGTGTACTGTGAGTGTTTGCGCACGTTCGCTAATAAGATTTTCTATTGCAGTCATCAGGGCACATGAGAGGGCACGCCATCAAGCCCTTAACACGTTCGACGCTGGTGACACAGCATGTGCAACCTTATTCTTATCCCACTAGCATAAATCAAGTTCTTCCTCCTATGCCAGTGCCATAGAAATACGAAAGTTTTTGACACAAGTGCTGGGTCACTGGCATAAGAGTACAATTTGTTCGGTCACACATGCGTGTCGCTGGCATAGGAGTTTTATCAGATAATTTCGATCGGCATAGCATTAGCGCTTAGTGAAACAGTACTGGAGGCGAACGTGTTAATTCATTAGTCAAGTTGCAGTCGCCATAGCTGAAATCGGCTTGGAAAGATTTATATACATACCGATTCCATCGTTGCGCATGGGAAGCTCATTGGCTGGCCTTTCTTGCGGGACTTGCCACCGCACCCCTTTTCAGTGCCCCAGAATTTGTAGAGCAGAGCCAGCACTCCCAAGCTGAGCACTATGCCGGCTGCGATTGGCACCATGTTATCATCACGGTCAGCCATTGGAGTAGAACGGGAAGCTGAGAACCGGTTGGGTTTGTTTACGGTATTTTTATGACAAGCAAATGAAGACGGAAAGCTAGACGGCCCAGATGGTAAGCTGTTGTACCGGTGCCCATTGACGCCTGCTACACCAAGATGGTGACTGGAATAAAATAAACAATAAATACTTATCACGAAATATTCTTACATAACATACTCGTATGCAGTATTTTACAAACAGTAGTACGGCTTCTATTATAAGGGTTTGTTTATTTATTACTGGTCGGTAAATCAGTTAAGCAACCAGCACCACAGTCGTCGAGCGTGACCTGCCTTACTATCAACTAGGCTACAGAGCACGTAAAATCTATACCGCAGGCCTAGGTGAGAATCGGTTCCAATAGGTCCCTTACTTGTTTAGCCTTTGCTCGCTAGATAAGGGAACAGTAGCATTTAACAAAAAATTGAGATGAATTCCGTATAAGGCTCACATTCAAACATTAGTCACATCACATCATCAGCCAATTTCAGTCCCCTGGACAACACCCCTCCCTCATATCACCAATGCGTATGGACGCATTAGGAAATAATGCCCATAATTATCACGCTAGCGCATCGCAGCAGTTTATCCACTATCACTATGATGACGCTGCTGCCCACCATCGATCTTCAATAAATGAATGGTCAGTGATACTTCAATCCCTCAGTCGACTCTTAGGACACCAACGGGAGGAGTTGGGGTGCTGACAATGTAGCTATTCTTTCTGCCGTCACCACGCGACGGAAAAAAATAATTAGGTACTCTTGTGAAGATTAGTGTACACATACTTGTTTAGATGCTGTTACCACTCATTATCAAGTTTAAGTTGCTTCTATAGGCGTAACGGTACTTTTATTATGTTTGTTTACATTTCTATGAAATTATTTTTATGTCAAATTGACAGTGATATATTTTAGGCTGTGTTCTGTCAAGGTTATATTCATGACTCTTTTTGTGAATCCTGAAACAAAGAGGTCGAAATAAAATAGAAATCTAATAAATAATTGCATAAAGCGGAAATATCTACATTTTAACTGCAATGTAAACAATTTTTGGTCCTAATATCTAGCCAAACATATTTCGGGGTTTCAAGAAATGCATAACTGATAATACATATGTACTCATTCTGCATCTTATTCTATCCCATTACAATTAAAAAGTTTCGAACTAACTTCTACCCTAAATATATTTTATCTCGTTTCATTGTATCTACAAAATTTCATAAAAATACGTGGGTTTTAAAAAAAGATCGTAACTAAGTTTCTATGAAGAATTGAGCTTGCTGCGGACTCTTAATTAGGTGAATTTGAAGAGTTTTTTTATCGGCTATAATTTTGGTATGTATTTCATGGATCCTCCAGACTTGCCACTGTATTTATGCTTTTATAATTGCTGATACACACTGATCTTGAACTGAGCCTTTCTCTCGAATAATTCGGACAGTCGCCATCAGATACGGAGTGACCAGGGTGCTCAGAAATATCTAAACAGGCCTGTATTATCAATCATGGCACAATTTATCAAGGAGCAGGTGAGGTACAAGATCATGTTGTTGCTAGTCAAGCTCACAGTTTGATATATCAGGACGATAGGTAAGTAGTGGGCGATATAACATTTTATCATGGTGATATCCAGTGAAAGGTTGGGAATGACCCGAAATGGCACAGGGTGTGCCATTTCGGGTCATTCCCAACCTGTTACAATGACTTTGTCATCTGACTCTGCTGACAAATTGGTTGTATAACAGGTGAGAATAACTCGAAAGGGCATAGGTACCCTATGCCGATCACTGGTGATATCATATTTGAGCATCTTGGCCGCCTGTGGCCTATTTCACCATAATTACAAGTCTGACAATTGTAAAATATCACTTTTACTGACGTCACAGGCCTCCGTAGGCTACGGCTACCGCATACTATCGGACGGTCCATGTGCTTGTTTGCCACCAACATAAAATTATTACTAAAACGTTATGATATCGTTAATAAACTACTTTTTATTTTCCGAAACCCGTGACAATTGTCGCAAGGTTTAGTACAATTTTCACTAAATCTTGACATGAGGTTCGGCTTATGTCGGAATTTCGCTACAATTGTCGTGTTTTTTGTGACAATTGTAATTTTGCTTCGCAAAAAAGTTGTTATTTACTGCTGATTTATTAAAGTTCCTTCACTGCATTTTATGTTGGTGGCAAACATACGCACGGCTCTTCCGATGGTAAGCGGTAACTGTAGGCTATAGACGCCCCCGATTGGAGAAACAGTAAATTTACAATTGTAGCACTTGTCAATGTGGTGAAATTGGGGCCTGATGTATCTAATGGCGACATGGCGACTGTACACACCGATTCCGTCACCGGTTCCGGTTGATAGTTATAGCACATTTCTTTGTTTCTCTTGCGCTGCTTGCAAGGCTTTTTGGTGCCCGAAAATTTGTAGAGCAGAGCGAGCACTCCCAAGCTGAGGACGATGCCGGCTGCGATCGGCACCATGTTGTTGTCGCGGTCACTCATTGGAGTAGAAGTGAAGGAGAAGTGCTGAAAAACGAATGGTGTGTTGGTTGCTTCACTGCGGAACGAAGGCCTCTCCTATTAAACTATGCGTATAGACGCATTAGGAGGTAAATGCCCATAATCGCTACGCTGGGCAAGCGGATTGGCGATCGCAGTAATGTGTCTACAGTGATGATGCTGCTGCCCATCATCAATCGTTATCAAAAATGGTCAGTGACACTTCAATCCCTTAGTCGACTCTTACGACACCCGCAGGAGTTGGAGTGGTGACAAATGTATTCTTACTACCGTCACCACGCGGCCGTGTGTGTATAGTGTAGCCGTACCAGGAGTTTTCAAGGCGTAGTGGTAGTGGACTGATGAACTGGTGAAGGTCGCAAGAGTCCACTGGATGCGGGTGGCGCAGGACAGGTCATTGTGGCAATCTTTGGGGGAGGCCTATGTTCAGCAGTGGACGTCTTTCGGCTGATGTGACGGTAGGTTTTACTCGATACGTAAAGCATTCTATCGCACTCGATGACCTGTAGCCGTACCATGACGTCCATGACTTTGGAATCGGTAAGGTTACGTTTTTCTTGATAGGTACGTAAAGCAGGCCATCGCGCTCGCTGCTCGCTATAATATGTCGGTGCGAGCGCGATATAATGTATTACCTACGTATCGAATAAAACCTAACGTTACCAATACTTGCAAAGTCATGGTACGGCTACAGTAGCCCGGATAGAAGGATACGTTAGGTTTTACTCGATACGCATTCTATCTGGCAGGACATGTTGAAGCGAACGCGATAGTCTGCTTTACGTATCGAGTAAAACCTAACGTTACCAATACTTGCAGTCATGGTATGGCTACTGTTTTACTTATCGAATCAAACCTAATGTAACCGATACTTGCAAGTCTTGCAACTACGTACGGCTACTTAGTGGACACTGTAAACTACAGGGTCTGCGCTATAAAAAATATAGCTTATAATGTAGCTGGCGCGGCCGGGCCGGGCACGGGCTTTACCGCGAAAAACGAAATTCGTAAATTTCGAGGATTTGTCTCTCTCACTCTAATGACGCCTTCGTTTGAGTGACAGAGAAAAATCCTCGAAATTTACGAATTTAGATTTTCGCGGTAGTAGGCCAGTACCGAGGCACCAGTTAAGGTCCTTAAGGTACATTCAGAGCAAACGAGCATCCGCTATTCTATCCCCCGCTCTACGAAATTCGATCGTTACACAAAACGTGATTGGTTGATTTCGTCGAGCGGGAGATAGAACAGCGAATGCTCTTTTGGTCTGAATGCACCTTTAGAGTCTTTAGACGAGCGACCGTTCCGGGTAATCCGCGTCAGGTAGGTGTTTATATTTATCTACAGAGTACTTAAATATCTAGAAAAAATAGCAGCAGCGAGGGTCGCTACTGACTGCTGCTTTTTCGAATTTCGCAAAACCAGGACGAAGACTTAAAAATCCCGATAATCAAGGTGTTTCCTTGCATGAAAAATATTATTTTTCATCACACTTGCTGTCTGAAGCGCGCCATTGCTTGCGTGCGTAATAGAAATGTGAAATTCCTTAGGGAGTAATAGAAATGTCAGTCCGTCATTTAATAATATGACCTATGTCTTAAAACTTATTTTTTTGTCGGCAAGTGTGATGAAAAACATTGTAGGTATGCATCACGGTCGGTAAGCGGAACTCGAGTCATAAAAGCTTCTAATTAACACTCTCGTTAGTAATTCCGTACTTACCTCTCTTGATGCACAATATACTATTTCAATTGATTACCTTGTGGGCAAGGTTTATCCGACTGTCTCATAATATTTAACACCGACATTTGCATCATTGAGTAGGTTAGTTAAACCTAAACCAGATATGTTTTATTGCATGTGATGTGGTCTTATGAACTTTTGTTGGAACTGCATAATTTTATTGTTTGTGTTTGTGGTGATTGAAACTGACTATCTAGTCATTTTTGACAAGCTTGTCGATGCCTAATTTTGCAGCAAAAAGTTTCGATATCATCTTTTGAAATCGTACAAAAAAAAAAAACCTATACCTGTACCTATACCATTATTTAGTTTGAAATTAAAAAAAAGGTCAAAAAATGTGGCTGACTTTCCACGTAGCATTTAGTCTTTGACACATATTATCGCAGATATATTTTTACGTTAATACTAATATCAATAATTTTACCAAAAAATGTATGTGAAATTGTGAATTTCACGGTTTTCGTTTGACAAAATATGTGAAACTCTGAATTATAATGTACCACCCTTGTATGTACCATATTTTATGGAAATAAAGTACCTATCTATTTATGATTTATGATTTAAGGTTTGCAGGTTTGTTTTTTTTTTACTTTCAACTGATGAATGGTGTACGTTAATTTTTAGATGGACACTACTTTGTCCCGTAACCCAGGCCTACTACTGCGAAAATGGAAATTCGTTAATTTCGAGGATTTTTCTCTGTCACTCAAACGAAGTCGTCATTAGATTATTTCACACTTGAAGGACGCTACTTCGCGTCCTCGGCATCACGTTTACGCATACACAGGACGCGAATTCGCGTCTTCGGCATCCGAGATGAGAATTATGAAAATTACAAATGCACTGAATCCAGAAACCAGCGACTGTATAATATTATCCTTCATAAATAAAATAACATTTTGGTATCAGTTTTTAAGAAAATTTCCAATTCCATTTTCTTGGGAATTCATTCCTGGCAATAATTCGTTTATTTTGTTTTAATTTGACTGGCATAGGTATCCCACCATTACAAGGAATGATATTAATTGGGTTTGATAAATAAAATACAGATAAAATTTTATCTTAATCATTTTATTTTCTTTTTCGGACATCTCACACAAATCGACCTAGTCCCACGGTAAGCTCAATTAAGGCTTGTAATGTGGGTACCAGGCGACCATATATGTATATACCTAATTGATAGGTACATAGGTATAGATACTCAAGGGCATTTTCGCTTTTTGGAATACCCAATTTGCGTGAAGTTATTAAAAAACCTTAATTTCAGTCAGTTTTGTAACGACAATTATGCATTAAATTTCGATAATAACTCGGTTTTGGTAAAATATATAAAAAGACCGATCGAGTGTAAATTCCTAAAGATATTGTACTTAACTCTCGTTGCAAAACTGACTGCAATTAAGGATTTTTAATTGCACGCTAATTGGGTGTCCCTAAAAGTGAAAATGCCCTTAAATACATATTTAGACAGCCATGACCAAGGAACAAATATTTGTCATAAATAAATACACAAATAATACCCTCGCCGGGATTCGAACCCGGAACTTCCAGCTTCGTAAGCAAGGCCACTACCAACTAGGCTACAGAGGCTGATAAATTTATTATTTATTTATTGCGATATTTAATCAGTCGGACACAAAATCAAATAAAACAAAAATCATAAAATCCTTCATGTGAAAGGAAATCACTAAAATTAGGTAATTCGGAATAATAATATCGAACCGGGTTACGCACGTATTTGAGTTGATGATTGCTCGACATATCAAAGACACACAGTGTATACATACATTGTACTAATTGTACTTTTATATGTACATTATACCTACACTTTTATGTGTAGGTACACAAATAAAGGAAATAATGTCTACAACTTCGATTTGTAAATTTTTATGTATTTAGCAATAATACTTAACTATAATTTTAATATTAAGACTAAACATCTGTCATCACTTTGTTACCTACTGTTTATTAAACACCTTGTATGAAGGAGCGAATTCCTCCTAACACAAGTGTCAAACTTAAAAGGAGGATTCGACAAGTTAAGAAACCATGTATGATTTTGATTAATAAACGAATTTTGAATTTTTTGAATTTTTGAATTTGACATATTTCGACCCATTCAGAGGGTCCTCGTCCGGAGCACTCATCGACTCAAATACGTGAGTTACCCGGTTTGATAATATTTTCATATGTTTGATTGTCACGTTAATTATAATTCTAAAATAATTCGGAATAAATTCAGATATTGCTTCAAAATCGAGAGTCACTGCTGACCATACGGCGCGGCAAGTGTTTTATAGGTAGGTATATAACTTATAAATAAATAATAAAAAACATTTGCCGCGCCGCTCCAGCTCGTGTCCATGGCCGAGTCGGCAGTCTTTATAGTCGAAGTAGTGTGCAAACTGTAAGGCTGGGATTACACCTGTGAGTTCTTAAGTAAGTTATAGGGACGGAGCTATACTAAGGAATGAGAGATGAATATCGCTATCTCATTCCTTAGTATAGCTCCGTCCCTACAACTTACGTAAGAACTTACAGGTGTAATCCCAGCCTTAAACAAACGCCTCTCACAGGGGGGCTACTCTCAAAAGTAGGGACAAACTTATATAAAAAATAATATAAAGTACAAAAATATTCAATATACACAACCACTAATTACTTATGATATGAACCATTCTTAATCTACCTAAATAGTTAAGTATTACATATATTATGTAGGTATATTACTTACTTAATGTGACAACCATTTTAGCACCATTATAGGCGGTAATAAATTTGGGATAGATAAGAGAAAAAACCTATTTTATGCTTTCACAACAACATAAACGCCAGTAATCATTGTTGGGGCTTTATATTAATAATTATTATACACATAATAATATACGTTTCGTCCGTTTATTTTTATTAAAAAGGAGGTGAAAATATTAAAAATCATTAATAGGTAAGCTGCGAGCAAAGCAGTTTTGAGACTAGGTATAGTGAGCCATTTTTCTCAAATTTGCCCCATCCATTTTTTTTTGTAACAGGTGAACGGTCCACGGAGCGAACATGTCTAGTCCTTGCGAAAATCAGGGCAAATTTGCACCTTGTTCCATTAAAAGTAAGTTCGTTTTTCTTTCTGAAATTTAAAATGACTAGACGTTTTTTCCGTGGACCCTTCAGGTATTTTTTTTTATGATTTCTATTCAGAATAGTGAGCTCTCTTGATCCTAATAGGAGAATTTTTTTTTTTCAAAATTTACATAAATTTTACGAACTTTCCATTCCATTACCTCCATACAAAATGTATGAAAACATTGTAACGCAATAGAAAAAAAACCTTCTCCTATCAGGATCGAGAGAGCTCACGATTCTGAGGGGAAATCATATTAAGTACCTATTAAAAGTTCCAATTCCAAAAAAAAGTGAGAGGACAACTTTGAAAAAAATGGCCGCACTGTAGCCACGGGACGGAATCTTAAAACCATACAACTCATACAAGGTATTCTTTACCTATTGGTCTAGCGACCAATAGGGGCAATAGGTAAAGAATACTATTGGTCGCTGATATATCGGAGACATCAAAAAATGTTATAGTTTGTTGATTGAAGCTATTTGTGTATAGCTTTTTAAGGCATTAAAATAAACAGGGTCGAAGCTAGAAAGTTGTTTGTCGGCTGACAAGCAAAACTCACTATACAAACTGTCACTACTCTTAGCAACCTCTTATGTCAGTATTGAATCAGAACCTAGATACGATCTCTATTTCAAGTAGGTAGTTATTTGTTACTTAGTGAGTTTTTGTTGTCAACCGACGATATGAGCTTTACACGTGCAATATTTTCTTATTATATTCCTTAAACTGACTTTCCGTTAACAAGAATTTGGCAACCTTTTTATATTTCGACGGGTCTCTCAAGATTTTTATCAGTTTCTCCAATTTGTTCGCATAACTGACCAGAGTGGAATCATTGATGCTTTCTATGAGATTATTGTCGGCGTTCCAAAAGTAGGGGATGTTCTTGTTGAGCAAGTATTCGTGGAATCTGATGACCATGAGTGTGAAGAGGTCTGCGGGACTGTTCCTGCACCAGAAGTCAGGGTCGTGCTCCCGTGCGATGGCCTCGAGGTAGAATATAGTTTTGATGTAGTAGCTCGCTATTTTTTCCATGGCCAGGGAGTCACGAAGCTTCTTTATCTAAAAAAAATATTTTAGATTCATGATGAATTGAAAAGGCGTAGATCTTGTTCATTCATACGTGTACGGAACAATGAATCAAAAATGTATTATCGGCTTACCCCCTTATTCATACACGTTTGTTAACTTAACAAGCCGCTAATAATTGTTTGTCACTTTTGCTCTTATGGACACATTATTAAGACCGAAAGGGGCAAACAATTATTAGCGGCTGGATAAGTTAACAAACGTTTATGAATAAGGGGGTTAGCATATATGCCAATTATTTCTAAAAATGAGGCAATAATTCGAATTCATATTAAAATTCACACGTATCTTAATTCCAGGTGGGGCAAGTGTAACTATAAGATAAATTCAACTCATTGGAAGTTCTCTTTATCTAATAGGCTTTGTAAAAAGCTCTTACCCACCTATTACTGTGTTGCTTTCAATAAATAAAACAATGTTCTATATTCTAAAAGATCTTCGAAATAAATCAAGAGTTTCAATAAGCCGAATTTGCCTCATAGTCGCATTTGCCTCACCTGACTTTAGTTATGAAAATTGTTCACAGCCGTGATTACGGAAATCCGCAGGACGGAATTGACAGACTTTGAATAACTGGGAAGAGAATTCCGTGAGTATATTTCATGATCATGACGGTATCGGTGTTAAAAAAAAACAATAATTAAAGGTGCGTGCAGACTAAAAGAGCATTCGCTGTTCTATCCCCCTACTCTACGAAATTCGATCGTTACGCGAAACGTGATTCGTTGATTTCGTAGAGTGGAGGATAGAACAGCGAATGCTCTTTTGGTCTGCACGCACCTTAAGGTGTATTCGGGTAATTCCAAACGTCAGAAATGCTCGGATAATTTCGCTAGGGGAATCTTGAAGGTGCATTTCGACCAAACGAGCATTCGCTCATTCTATCCCGCACTCTACGAAATCAATGAATTTCGATGAATCACGTTTTATGTAACGAACGAATTTCGTAGAGTGGGGTAAAGAGCGAACGCTCGATTGGTCTAAATGCACCTTGATAATAATATGATGGAAATAATGGTGATTTTTATGTGACTTCCCAAATTAGACGACTTTCGAAATTACACGACTGCACTATAAAATGTTAGTACTACCAATCGTATCATCATCATCATCAGCCTATGATAGTCCACTGCTGGACGTAAGCCTCTCCTATTAAGCTTATAAACGCATTAGGAGGAAAATGCCCATAATCGCCACGCTGGGAAGCGGATTGGCGATCGCAGTAATGTGTCCACTATGATGACGCTGCTGCCCATCATCAATCTTTTATCAAATAATGGTCAGTGACCCTTCAATCCCTTAGTCGACTCTTACGACACCCGCAGGAGTTGGGGTGGTGACAAATGTATTCTTACTGCCGTCACCACACGGCTGACCAACTTACCAATCGTATAGCCTGCTTCATATGACAGGTGTCACGCATGAGGTCCCTCTCTTGCTGTTGCATAGCAAACCGCCACGAGCGGTCCTTGTCGAAGGGACTCTGACCACCTTTTAAAGGTTTGGGTACCACCATGAAATATTCTTTCCTGCAACGTTTTGGCACCTGTAAATGAAAAATTGGGTGAATCAACTTTTTTCTGTCTGTTATTGCCATGGTTACGGTCGTCTGAATCACGGTGGTTTTATTCAAAATTATGCTTAGCATAATTTATGCTACTTAAATTATGCAAGCATGCATGTAGTGCGTGTTTGTAGGTGGCCCATTAAGGAAAGGCGTTATTAACACCAGAAAAATGTATGTTTGAAAAAAGTTGATTCACCTGATACATTTGATTATCTTTGTAGCAAACCTTTTCAAATGTGATCGCCGTGTATTAGTGGCATTTTTAAGTTTTAAGGAATTATTGCGATACCCTACCAGCAGAGATGGGCAAAATGTAATCGACTAACAATTAACAATTAAAATTAACAGAATTAATTGCAACTAACGATTGAAAACCACGATTGATCAATTTTAGTTGTATAGAGTTCGACTAAATTAGTTACAACTAAATGTAATTGCAAGTAATTTAGTTGCAACTAAATTAGTTGCCGATTGATTTCGAACAACTAAATTTTGTAATCGACTAATTAGTTAGACTGAATTCTCGCGACTAATGTAAGATGAATGTAGGATATAAATTGAACAGAAAACCTATGACGTATGTTGACATTAGGTTAGGATTAACGGAAGGGCACTTTTTGAAATGTCGTATCTCACAGTCTGCATAACTTACGGTGATGCAAATCCTTTCAAATTTAATAGTCGTTCAATGTTTTATATTATTAGTATTAAAAAGGTATAGTATAGTTTTTTTAGTTAAACGCAAAAACAAAAAAAGTACTTTTTTTTAAAGTTTTTACGCCTCATGCCGACATTCTTTTTTTTTTTTTCTAGTAATATCAGACCTGTCCAACTCGCACGTTCGGTTCGAACTGTCGGTGCCATCCCGAGGAGAGGAGCACATCAGTATCAGTAGGGCCTCACGGCAAGCGGTGTCGCACGTCGCGCACTCGTGAATTGAATGTTGTTTGTTGAATATCTACGTACTAATTCGACCGCTGTCAGAGAATTGACTAATTGTTAAATGAACAATATAAAAAAGGTTGTAATTAAATATTAAGACTACGTATATATCATTTTTTAAAAGGAACCATCCTTAACACCTTATTTTTCAGAAAAAGTAAGAGTTACGCGATAGAAAGAGAGCGCACTTCTTCGTGACATTTACCGTTGCGCGGTGGGAATTTGAACTTAATAGTATAGTAGCAAGAGTAGGTAATTTTTTCTTTAATAGAGTATTTTTTGTTTGTTTGAGTTTACAAAATAGAGTATTTTTTGAAGTCTTGAATCTCTAAAACTATAAGTCCTACGGTAATGCATATTAGTTTAACTTGTTGGAAATGTATTAATCTTTAAACGCTTTTTAACATATAATGTTAAAAAAGTCAATTTATTTTTTTAACTTTTTTAAAATTTATTTTTCTTGTGTTGTGCTGGTCACACAACACAAGAAACACAGCCAGCACAACTTTTTTTTGCTTGCAAAATGTGGTTTTATACTTTCCTATGGTGTCTAAACAACATATACCAAAAATACTACTTTTTTGCGAGTTTAGGGTAAAATTATGTAAAGTTGGAACGTATTATGCGTAGTATTATATAGATTTAATCGTGAAATTAGTCGATTTAAACTAAAACTAATTTAGTTGTTAGTCGAAGATTCTCACAACTAATTTAGTTGCAACTAAATTAATCGCGATTAAAAAATGGCGATTGATATTTTTAATCGATTGATTAGTTAACTAAATTATTAATCGATTGATGCCCAACTCTGCCTACCAGGGACCATCTATTGTATTGCTGTATGTATTATGCCCTGGCCACGACATTGGTCTAAGGCGACTGGCTAAGGCGATCAGCGGCGAGCGAATTAAACAAAATCAAGACCGCTAAAGAAGCATGCCACGACAATTCGCTGTGGGCTAAATCGCGCGCGAATTTACTTGCGCGACTGGCTAAGGCGACCAGCGGCGCGGCGCGCGGCGAGATTAAACGCACTGGCGGTTTGAGCCATGCCACGACTTCGAGCGGCGCGAACGGTCTTAGCGGCGGCACGTATCGGGCGGAATTTTAAAGATCAAAATATTTTGTTTTATTCGCTCCGCGATGTTGGACACAGAGGTGTTTATAAGTAAAATTTTAAATAGGCCTGCCTTGTGGATGGCACAGCATTCGCAACACAAGTTGCGGCATGTAATAAAACGGTTATGGGAAGAAATAAAAGAACATTTTCCGAATCAGAGTGGTAAGTTGAATATTATTGTATATTAAATAGGATTGCTTACAAAATAATTTATGAATAATAATTTCGAGACACTGAAGGGCCACTTTTGATAATGATATTTTGTGTCCTTTGATTACGTCCCATTCGCTCACCGCTTAGGCGCTTAACCGTTGTCGTGGCATGCTCACCGCTTAGACCGTTTTCGCCGCCCCGCTCGCCGCTGCCGCGGTCGCCTTAGACCAATGTCGTGGCCAGGGCATTATACTTACCAATACATTGGATGCAAATGGACTGGACGGGACAGGACTTCTGTCTCTATCTCTCAACCTCTTAAGGCCCACACAACCATACGAGAAAAACTTTAAAAATGTTTCGTTTCAATTTTTTCCTAACTAGTGCGGAAAAGTACACTTTGCGCACGCTTCGCTCGAGCTCCAACTTTCACCCTCGTCGAATTTTTTTTTTGCACTGGCATCGAAATGTACTATTACTACCTACTTGCCAGGGAATAAAGTTGATTTTAGTCTGTAAGAAAAAAATACAAAACAAAACAAATGCAACTCTAATTTAAGTATCATTTAAATTTGTTCCATGCTAAATACGTACTGCAGGTAACACTTATGGGCGTTTACGAGGCTATCTATAGACAGTTTTAACACACATAGACTGAATATACAAAATTCTATGATCTGAAAACCATGTCCGTCTTTACGATACGTGTGTATCGACCTTGCCACTAACCTTTCTATATTTCCTTTTATTAGTCGGCCAGCGATCCTCCGGGAACTTGAGAGCCGGAACCAGGTCTACGTCGAGACGGAATCCGCACTGCGTGTCCTCGATGATGAGCGTGCAGGCCGGGCCGCTGGCTGAGACGCGGAGGGTGTATGGATCCCCCTGAAAAATGCTTAGGATCTGAGGATACCATCACACGTCAAACAGTGGCGTTAAAACGTATGAAACAAACGCGTTGGTACTCGCTCAGTCTAAGCTCGTGTAGAAGATAAGACATGCCAGTAGCCGTACCATGAGCTGCCGCGGCGTTATTAACGTGCCTTTACGAGCGCAATATTTATAATCCCTGTCACTTATCCACTGCCAAGAATTTATGGACAGTAGAGTATATGTACTACATGAACTACATCAATACAAGTATCGTCCTACCTAAGTACTCATAAGTACCTCTACATCCATATAGCGATGGCCATCCTCATCTTCGTCAAAGAGGTTCATCGCTTTAGCAACAACTCCTTGGAACCAGTGCAGGAACAGCGAGCGTAGGAGGTAGTTGTCATCGTCGAGCCAACTGAGATGAAAGAGAAGAGTAAATGCTTGGCTGTTTGAGTAAATACTTCACTCCTAACTTAAATATAATGCCTAAGCCGATATGTTCCTTTCCGTCTTACGGCTTGGCCAAGGAACGACTAAATAACGCACGAATTACGGCTCGGTAAGCGTTTTATCTGTTCATTGCACAGTCGGCACGAGTAATGGTTAGTTGGGATCACACGCAATGATTAGGAAAAACGCTTGCCACGCCCCGATTCGAGCGTGTTCGTGGCCGATCCGTTATACTCCTATTGATAAGGCAGGGGACAAACGATAGGTACTTATTTGTTTGCTAAGTTAGGAGGCATTTATGAATAAGGGGGTAAGTATACAAGGACTACTTTTCTTGATAGCTTATGAGTGTTATGAGTCTTATGACCTGTCAATTAACATTGTATAGCATTTACCGGTGCAGCATTGTTGCATTAAAAGCGTATTTATTCCCGATATCAGTTCTTTAGGGTTCATTATAGTAGGTACCTAACATGAACTCTAATAATTGGTCATCTGTCTTGAAAAGTAAGAGCTGCAATGTTCTGATTTGGATCGATTAAAAAAAAGAAAATAGTTTTTGTGATACGAAGTTAGGTACCCATGTAGTTTAATATTATAATATATGTATATGAGTAACTTTCGCAGGACAATGGACGAGATTGTGATTTGATACTTTGTTATTTTTTGCAATCGGCCGTTCTTTTTTACTGGTGACATAATAAGAAACCTTATTTACTTTTCAGCAATGACCTGGCATAGTACATTTTTAATTTTTAAACATTAGGCCATTAGTCTATGATTAGGCCTACCGCACACTTCTATAATCGCAAATTTCGGGCATCTATCTGTAGTATCTGTTACTCCTAAGACGCATTCTTTGGAGTACAGACGGTTGGTCAAAATTTTCAATTTTCGAAATTTTTTGTAGGTGTTCAGTTCACTAACCTGTAAGCAATTTGATTGACCTGCCAATCTTCCCCCTGGCCGTTATTCGGCAAATTCTGGAATTTTCTCCCCATCTTTAGCTGTACAAACCCGGGAGCCCCGGGAATGTCCTCGATGACTACATCGCTGCGCGCGGGATTTCCGGGATTCTCTTGCGTGTCAACTGGTAGGCCGATGACGATGTCCATGTCGAATTCATCGGGCTTGTTTATGCGGAGACCGTCGTAGTGGCTCCCCGCGAATAGTACCTGAAACAAGGGGCTTCGTTCATATTTATAACCACTTTGTTTGTGAGTCAAGCCGTGCACCTATAGTCCCATGAGCAGCAGACGGGGCTCTTCAATGAATTATTTTTGATTTTCATCATCATCATCATCATATCAGCCGAAAGACGTCCACTGCTGAACACAGGCCTCTCTCAAAGTTTGCCACAATGACCGATCCTGTGCCACCCGAATCCAGCGGACTCCTGCGACCTTCACCAGGTCATCAGTCCACCTTGTGGGGGGGAGAGCTATTTCGGTTACTTTGGTTCTGCTGCGGATGGTCTGATTTTTAATCCGATCTCGCAGAGAGACTCCTAGGATAGCCCTCTCCATTGCCCTTTGGGTGACTTTGAGCCTTCTTATGAGGCCCATTGTAAGCGACCACTGTTTCGAACCGTATGTCATCACTGGCAACACACAGTCTTCAAACACTGCGGAATATTGGACGAAAATATGTGTCGTAGCTTCCCGAACGCTGCCGAAATTTTTGATTTTAAATTTTACAAATTGTTTTTTTTTTTATTTAACTGAATCAAGCATATTTTGATTATGATTGACGAAATTAATTGCGATAATTTTGAAAAAATAGTTTTATCGCAATTAATTAAGCACTTTAACGTAAACAATTTAATGCATAACAAGCAATTTGGTTTTACGCGGGGGCGCTCAACATCTGACGCTGGTGTCGAATTAATTAAACAAATATTTGATGCCTGGGAGGAATCACGAGATGCTTTAGGTATCTTCTGTGATTTGTCCAAGGCCTTCGACTGCGTTTATCATGAAACATTGATCAGGAAGCTAGACCATTATGGAGTTAGAGGATCAGCATTAAATTTACTGGAATCTTATTTACGCGGTAGAATACCTATACAAAGGGTTGATGTGAATGGACAGCGATCGCCGGGGTCATTGGTCTCCACGGGTGTACCACAGGGATCTATATTGGGGCCTTTCCTTTTCCTTATCTACATAAATGACTTGCCACATCTCATAGAGACCCACCATGACATAGTATTGTTTGCAGACACCTCACTTATTTTTAAAGTCAAACGACAGCAACAAGCTTGGTGTGATGTAAACAATGCTATTTCTAAAGTAGTAAACTGGTTTAATATGAATAACTTAATGTTGAATGCGAAAAAAACTAAATGTATTAAATTTGTTACAAGTAACGTAAAGCATCAACAGGCAATCATATTTGTGAAAGGTGAGGAATTGGAAATAGTTGAAAGTACAGTCTTTCTTGGTATAACACTAGACTCTAAGCTTCAGTGGGGTCCTCACATATCTAATCTCTCGAATAAACTGAGTTCTGCAGCTTTTGCAGTGAGCAAGATCCGTCAATTAACTGACGTCGATACAGCTCGGTTAGTATATTTTAGTTATTTTCATAGCATTATGTCGTATGGCATTTTATTATGGGGCAGTGCTGCCAATTCAGAGACTACACTATTTTTGTTCTGCAGAAGAGGGCTATTCGAGCGATATATAAAATGAGCCCTAGAGACTCACTTAGAGATAAGTTTAAGGTTATTAATATAATGACATTGTATTCTCAATACATCTATAAAAATATTATCAATTTTAGGAAAAATTGTGACATACATAATATTAATACTAGAAACAAACATAAGCTCGCAGTACCCGCCACTCGGCTCCATAAAATTAGGAAATCATTCATGGGTAATTGTGTAAGATTTTATAATAAACTTCCAGTAAATATTACTGAATTTTCAGCCAATAAATTTAAGAATTTTGTAAAGCGTAAACTTATATCTAAAGCTTATTATAGTACACAAGACTACATGAATGATAAAACACCGTGGGAGTAATTTAGGATTTAATTATTAGTTTGTTAAAGTCATGACATTCAGTTACGATAATTTACGCTTGGAGACCTAGTACATCTCCAAACGTGCATTATATAATGTTATTATTATATACCTATTCGGAGAGAAACCTTTACTTCTCTATAAATTATTATTTATAAATGTTCTGACTTTTTAGAGACTTTACATCTCTTGTTATTATTATTATATTTCAATTTATTTAAAATCAATTTTATGTTTTTTTTTTTAATGCATGTTAGTTGTAAGATGTACCATGATTTTTTGAAAAAATAATTCCCGCCAAGTTTCTTACCGGTTCTTCTTGGGTCAGCGGTGTAGGGTTCGAACCGGAAGTAGATTTAATACCTAGACGATTCAAAAGAGTTTGTTGCTATTCCAATTTGAATAAAGAATTATCCCATCAAAAACATTACATGTAAAAAGGTGCAAGTCTCGCAGCATAGCAGTTGTTACACCACAAAAAAGTTATGAGATCAATTGTTTAACCAAGTCAATAATTCTGTAGTTACTACAAGGGGGTATCCATAAAACTCGATTTCTACTAACTTGCCTAACTTGAAACTGCATGTAGAAATACTCATTTTATTATAGGTATCAATAAAGAGTAAGCCAAATTAGCTTGAGATTACCAAGCGAATTAAGTTTGATGATCCACCACTACCTATCCATGGGAACATTTGTCTAGCAGCTTTGTCATAAATTGTTACCTTATAACAATTACTTAATTAACAACATCTTATAGTAACTGTATTAATATAAGATATCTGTATTTTTTTAATATAAAGAATGACTTGGCCATCGCACAGGGATGATTTGGGTTGGGTCGTGATCAAAAACTACTTTTCGTGACTCTGATCTGAAGCCTATCAACATTATGTAGGGTAGACTCTGATCAATATATTATCTTAAAACTACTTAAATCATTTATGTACGAGTATATACTTACTCAAACCAAACGGTGTCAATAGGAAACCGCGTGAAATAAAAAAATCTACTGGCCTGTCCGCCCTTCCTACTATTCTTCATACTAATTTTGAATTTCGCACGCTTTTCTACTGACATAATTTGGTTGTCAGAGTATATATAGTCATCCTATTATGCCTTTGTCAAACGGTGTATCTGGTGACCATGTTATAACAAACAAAATGTTCTATTTCTTGAAAAACACTCTTTCTCTCACTCTCAGATTTATTTCCGTATTATGTCCATTATTTTGCTTCACGACCTCAAAAACACTCGGTACATAGGTAAGTAATAAAATCAACTGCTTAAAACAACCCTAATTTAGGAATACCCTAAAGACATTCAGTAAGATGTGGTCGATGGCCAAGTCATTCTTTATATTAAAAAAATACAGATATCTTATATTAATACAGTTACTATAAGATGTTGTTAATTAAGTAATTGTTATAAGGTAACAATTTATGACAAAGCTGCTAGACAAATGTTCCCATGGATAGGTAGTGGTGGATCATCAAACTTAATTCGCTTGGTAATCTCAAGCTAATTTGGCTTACTCTTTAATGATACCTATAATAAAATGAGTATTTCTACATGCAGTTTCAAGTTAGGCAAGTTAGTAGAAATCGAGTTTTATGGATACCCCCTTGTAGTAACTACAGAATTATTGACTTGGTTAAACAATTGATCTCATAACTTTTTTGTGGTGTAACAACTGCTATGCTGCGAGACTTGCACCTTTTTACATGTAATGTTTTTGATGGGATCTCATCTCTTTTTGTAGGTATTCTTCTTTTTTTTCTTTTCGGGTACTACTTCTTGTACGTCACCTACCATTTTTCTCATAGCCCACTCCCTGTCTTTATGGGCTTTTTTCCGGGGCTTTGATGGAACAATTTCTGACAAGTCTGGACGGTATTTGCGTCTTAGTCTATTATATTCTAATATTACAGATTCCTGCGCTTTAATGCTACGGAAATCGATATTTACTAGATATATACCGTTCAAACTTGTGACCCTGGAAAGTGCTACATACGCTTGCCCACATGTAAACACTCCAGAACCGATATCCATTAGAGCATTGAACACAATTAACAGTAGCTTTATTTTAACTTCAACGCATTACTTCGTTGAAATGACCTACACAACAATGTCCAAATCTCTAGCAAATCAAATCCCTAAACAAGTTCGTAATCCTAAAATTACCTACACAAACAATTTTTAAATTAGTATATGAACACAATTAACAGTCTAACACGACAAATAAGTAAAGATTTTTTTATTATTTTAACCCCAACGTATTATTTCGTTCATACGAAACACCTTTTTTTTTATTAATTTTTTTTTATACCATGTCGGTGGCAAACAAGCATACGGCCCGCCTGATGGAAAGCAGTCACCGTAGCCTATGGGTGGTACACTCCTCTTTTGAAGAACCCCATACTGTAGTCCAACGGGAAAACCTCGGCAGGGAGCTCATTCCACAGACGGACCGTCCGCGGGAGGAAGTTCCTTTGAAACCGCACGATGCGCGACCATTTAGGTTGCAAGGTGTGAGGATGAGCGCCCAGTCGATGGCGAGCGGTGCGATGATGAAAAGTGGACGTTGGCATCATGTCGAACAGTTCTTCAGAGCACAACCCATTGTACAGACGATAGAACACACATAAGGAGGCGAAGTCTCTCCTTAGACTTAAGGGTTCAATACCGCCTGTGAGTCTGGGATCGTCAACTAATTTCAAATAAAAGCAAGTCCATCAAAGCCAATCAACGACAGAAGTTTGTTCAACGCACCGCTCGCCACCGACTGGGCGCTCATCCCAGTCGGTGGCGAGCGGTGCGATGATGAAAAGTGGACGTTGGCATCATGTCGAACAGTTCTTCAGAGCACAGCCCATTGTACAGACGATAGAACACACATAAGGAGGCGATGTCTCTCCTTAGACTTAAGGGTTCAATACCGCCTGTGAGTCTGGGATCGTCGATTATTCGGACAGCTCGTCTCTGAACCGAGTCAAAGGGTGCAAGCTGGTACACAGGTGCTCCTGCCCAAAGGTGACAGCAATACTCCATATGGGGTCTGACTTGCGACTTATATAACAGAAGTCTTTGCCCCGGAGTAAAGTATCCCCTCGCTTTATTGAGCACACCGAGCTATTTGGATGCCAGCGTAGCTTTTTCCTGTAGGTGACATCGGAATTGGACGTCGTTGGAAATGTCGACTCCGAGGATCCCAATACTCTGACATGGTAAGAGCTGTGTCTTGGAACTTTGGAGCCACAGTAAATGGTTTTTTTTAGCGGTAAACGCGCAAACTTGTGTCTTTGTGGGGTTGAACCTGACTAGGTTATCCCGACCCCATAACGAGACTCTAGATAAAGTGTTCTCGATGTCAGACACAAGTTTTCCGCGACTTTCCAGTACCACAGAGCGAGGGATATTAGCACGGACTGTATAAAAAGTATCCCCAGTACTGTCATCCGCACAGCAATGGAGGTCGCCGATAGACAACATGTCATTGATATGCAGAAGGAACAGCGTTGGGGATAGCACAGAACCTTGCGGGACGCCAGCGTTTATGTCCATGCTATCAGAGCAGCTACCATCTACTACGGCACGAATGCGTCTGCCGGACAAAAAGCTAGCTATCCATCTGCATAATCCCTCGGGCAGTCCATAAGATGGCAACTTCGACAAAAGGCCCCTATGCCAGACCCGATCGAACGCCTTCGCTATATCTAGGCTGACTGTCAAAGGCTCGCCTTGACTCTCCATGGCTGATGCCCAGCGGTGAGTGAGGTACACTAGAAGATCACCGGTAGAGCGACCGTGGCGGAAGCCACACTGGCGGTCGCTTATAAGATCGTGTTCTTCTAGGTAACCAAGGAGCTTAGCGTTAACTATACGCTCCATGACCTTAGAGAGAAGGGAGGTGATAGCGATAGGCCTATAATTCGATGGATCCGATCTGTCACCCTTTTTTGGAACAGGGTGCACAGGGGCCATCTTCCACGAAGATGGAACTTCCCGTTTGATATTGGAAAGAGCGAAGAGACGCGTTAACACAGGACACAACTCAGGAGCACAACGTTTAAGCACCACTGCAGGTATGATCTGGCCCGCTCGACTTGTGAACGTTTAACGACAGCAACTCCCGCCGAACATCTTTCTGTGAGATGCGAATTTCTGGCATGGAGTGTGCGCACCGCGGGATAGTAGGCGGTAAAATGCTGCCGTAATCGCTCACAGTCGAGTTCGAGGCAAAAAGAGCACCTAGAAGATCGGCTTTCTCTTTTGCACTATGGACCAGATTACCGTCAGCATTTCGCAGTGGTGGTGGACCTACGTTGAAATTACCTACACAACAATATCCAAATCTCTAGCAAATCAAATCCCTAAACAAATTCGTAATCCTTACAGACGTTGAAAAAGACAAATAATCGCTTCAGTACACACACGAGAATCGCAAATTAATTCTGAAACACCCAAATAGCCATCCATTACCTACGGCGCACGGGCAACTGACTGTGACTGTCACACGGTGGCGTTGGCGGTGCGCGTCTGCGCGGCACTACCAGCGTCTCACCCGCGCCATTTTAAAATACTTACGACTGTATTATTAAAACGCCCAGTATTACATACCTACATTTATTACAAACCACAATTATTAATTTTTTTAGTTTTTGATATTCTTGTTTATATAGGTATCTGATTTATTTTGTACTGGCATCATTTAATAGTTACTTTTTGTTTAACAAGCACTGCGTACTCCCGACCCCGCGTTTGATTTAAAGTAATTTGAACTTTGTTGTACTACAAATACATTTCCAATTCGTTTGGCTGGGTTGTCCGTAGTCATATTTGATAACACATAAGTGAATTTTGTGATGTTAGGTATAGGTAGGTACTTAATGATTAATTGTTGACTTCCGCATAAAAGCGTTAATGTAAATTTTACATTGGAAATCCGAATAAGATGTTATTTTAAAATACAGCTTATTATAATATTAAACAATTTTACTGTAACTACGTTTATAATGATGATTTGCGCAGTGGACGTCTTATGGCTGATATGATGATGATGATGACAGGGTGGAAAGGAAATAGATTTTGGGTCAGGAGGGCCGCTACCAGATTCCGTGCTGCTGGAGGGCCTTCAGAGATTATCCCTCAATTTGGGATTTATGAAAATTGGGATTAGCACGAAAACTAAAAAAATAAGAGAATTTAAAACTTGTAGGTATGGGACCAATAAAAAATTTGGCTAGAAAACCCACAATCCAAAGAACTCTTTGTTCCAACTCGCTTCATTCCGCCATATAAACTTATTTGCAACAACCGCATAATTAATTTTGTATTAGCATGTATTTGTATCGGATTACAA
This sequence comes from Thaumatotibia leucotreta, assembly GCA_025490895.1. Classification (NCBI taxonomy): domain Eukaryota; kingdom Metazoa; phylum Arthropoda; class Insecta; order Lepidoptera; family Tortricidae; genus Thaumatotibia; species Thaumatotibia leucotreta. The sequence goes on along the minus strand of JALPQI010002086.1, from coordinate 45,276 downwards.
ACTTATTTGAGTAGTTTGCATAACTTTAAAATCTGGCAGAAATTTCCAATTTTCAGATTTTTTGTGTAATAGGTAGGCTATAAACTACTTATCTTTCAAATTTTGAGCTCCTAGGCCATCTAGAAATACCTTAGATTATTGATGATCGGTGAGTCAGTGAGTGACAAAACTAAGGAACTTTGACATGCGGTAATTTTTAAACTACAAGTTATAATTGAAATCAAACAAGATTATTATGTAACTCATGTTATGGCCTACACGTCGCAGAAAATTCAGACTTCTAGCTGTAACCAGCGCGAAATTACAGACGGTTGAAAATGGCCTGAACGGCTTCGAGAAAATGATGGTACGGCCGTGCCTTTTTTTTGCTCGACTTGGCGGGGGCACTGCCGTGCCCCCAGATTTGACTTTGACTTAAATAAAATTGGCAAATTCGCAAGAGATGCATATCGCGGTGCCGCCGACTGATGACCTGTGTGGGCTGGTAGCCCCCCAGCCCACGATCTTCTAGATTACATCTACAGTTTAGGACCTAAACTGAATAGCGATGTGTCAGTTCCATAGAATAACTGTCAAAAGCTGACAAGCCGAACCTAAACTGAATCGCATTTAACCCCTGGATTGCCAGATGCCAGATCCGGCACAAGCCATTTGGACTAATAATATAAAATAATTAAAGTACCTAATTAATCTACAAGCAAATTTATGACAGCGGTGTTCCAGGGATAACACGTCGTAGTACCCTGGCAGAAGCTACCGCTGCGCCCCCGCTCGGTGATATACAAAACTTGTACTCTTCGGGCGTTGGTTGGTAGATGGCGTGGTCACGTGGTGGCTTCAGATTTTCCACCAAACGGCAACGGATCGGGACGAAAAGAATGTTAGTCTTTAAACGATACTGATCCATATATTCACTATCTTTAAGTTTATATTACTAAGCTGCGCACATAAACACGGCCCAACATCTGCCGCGATGTGATCGTAACGTTAAGGTGCGTTCAAACCAAAAGAGCATTCGCTGTTCTATCGCCCGTTCTACGAAATCAACCAATCACGTTTTGTGTAATGATCGAATTTCGTAGAGTGGGAGGTTATAAGTTATAATAAAAAAAAAAAAAAAAAAATATCTTGGGACATCTTACACAAATCAACCTAGTCCCACGGTAAGCTCAATTAACGCCGCGGCCACGACATCGGTCTAAGGCGACCGGCTTAGCGGAAAACGTATGGTGCTCCCTCTCGTTCCCATATCGGCATTCCGCTCCAACTCATGGGTTCGCTCGCCGCTGGTCGCCTTAGACCAATGTCGTGGCCAGGGCATAAGGCTTGTGTTGTGGGTACCAGGCGACGATATATATAATAGATAGATACGTATAGATACTTAGATACATACACAGCCATGACCAAGGAACAAACATTTGTGATAAATAAATACACAAAGAATGCCCTCGCCGGGATTCGAACCCGGAACCTCCAGCTTCGTAGGCAGGGTCACTACCAACTAGGCTACAGAGGCTGACAAGCGAATGCTCTTTTGGTTTGAACGCACCTTAAACGAACGTAACCGTTCGCTTGTTGGTATGTACAGTCAACCAATCCTAGGCCACTCGAGAACCTTGTCGAAGTACGTAATAAAATCAGATTGCAAGATTTCTCTTACTGCTTGTCATTTTGATATGGTTCTAGAATGGCTTAGGGTTTAGGGTAATATCAGTATTCGGTAATTCGAAGATCGCTGAGCTATAATAAAAAAATAGAAGCACCGTACCTACCTCCCATATTTTAGTTTTATATTTATCAAATTAAAAAGTTGCGCCAAATCGTGCCTAGTATAATTCATACTTTCGATAAGAGTAGATACCAAGCCAGTATTAAAATATTACCTACTGCATTCTGACTGATATCACTAGGTCACTATCCTTAACAACCCACTTACTTATACATTTCTATAAATATGTTTATGTGACTCACAGCTATTTTTGTAGCATACCTACCTACACCTACTCCTATTTAATATACATATATATTTTTTAAATAAGTATATAATATCACGATTTTATTCTGGGTTTATTATCTGATACGAACATAACAATTAGAAGAGACTATGCACTTGTTCGTCAGCCTCCATAGCCTAATAGGTAGTGACCCTGCCTACGAAGCTGGAGGTTCTGGGTTCGAATCCCGGCGTGGGCATTATTTCTGTCTTTGTGTATTTATTTATCACAAATATTTGTTCCTTGGTCATGGCTGTCTATGTATTTAAGTATCTATATGTTTCTATCTATTACATGTATTGTCGCTTAGTACCCACATCACAAGCCTTGATTGACCTTACAGTAGGACTAGGTTGATTTGTGTAATAGATGTCCCTAGATAATAAAATTAAAAAGAGAGTTTCTGTTGCACGCCTGATTTTCTATGTGTTAAAAGTGTACATTCTTACAGGAATAATAAAACTAAAGAAGTAAACAAAAATTACTCACTGAGCTAGAATAGCGTGCATAGTATTGGTCGGCCAACTTCATCTGATCATGCAGTTTGTAGAATATGGTTTCAAACACATTATAGTACTTCGCAAAGTCCTTGTCTCTTATTGCTATGTATCGCACATATATATCATCCAATAGGCTGTTCAAATGTTTAATGTTTGGTTTTGCCGGAATATTTACTTCGGGCTTCCAAGGGGAGATCCTGTAAAGTAATTTACTTATATCAAAAATATTCAGAATCAATTTATAAAATATATGGTGACAATATACTATTATATTACAATCATTTAATCATATTATAATACATAATCATGTGATGACAAGTACAGTCACCCTTAATAGTATCTTACACCAGGCACGCCGCAGAAATATCTGACCAACACAGAGCAATATAAGATACTATTGTCGGTGATTATACCTACCATACCATACAAGACTATACCCCAATTACGGTACCTATACAGGTTTTTAATAATTTAGAAAATAAAAGCATGACACATAAAAAACTTACCGAGCTCCCTTAGACCTCAAATGATCTGTAAAGTAGACTCCCATTGTTAAACTTCAAGATTGTTCGTTGATTAGGTATGTTATTGTTTTATGTTGAGCAGGCAGGGCTACTAATTTCTAAAACAATAATACTGACTTCGATGCTTATCTGGCAGAGACAAACATTGTAAATTATTAATGATAAGGCAATAGGTATACAAATACAACCGAACGTCTATAAACCTATAAATATTCAGACTTAAAATTATTTGCAATGCAAACCATGAACTTTAAAATCGTGTTACAAACATTGAGCAAGTAGATACCTACTTCAAATGCAAATTTAAATTATGAAGTAGCTAAATAAGAATTAATTTTGTAAGTTTTTAATTTAGAAATATATCGATTTTCCATAAATTGGAACTTACGATAGCACAAGGACCAAGTAGTAAAATTGAGCCACACAAACTAAGCAAAACTTTGCTAAAATCTAAATAGAATTCTTTGTTCTCCGAACTCGTTTATATTGGAATTGGACAGCTAGATTGCTACCAGCGAAAAAAAAGCAAAACATGCTGTAGGCAATAACTTAATTTTTCACAAAATATTATGTTTTAAAAGTGCAGAAAGTGTAACTACATACCCGGCAAGGAATTTCTGTCGAATATTAGAAATAATCAAAATTAGTTTTCAATTTTCATGTTTACTTCATAATTATGTATTTTACAAATAGTAACATTTTGTAGTTTACGCGGGGAAGCCCTCGGTTGGCATTAGTCCTTGGCTTTTATTTAAATGTTCGCAGCATAGACATATAAAATTGATAGACCGAGTCTATTTTATCTGTGGGTGACGCCGGAAATGCCTGTCAACGATCTTTGTTTGTGTATACTAGTGCACCTAAACCGCAAATAGTAAAAGTGATTAAAATAAAGCTTTTCATGTATATTTCTGTTCGATAAGTGCACGGAATGTGATAAAAGTGATGACTTGTGTGGTTCCAGGGTGTAAAAACCGCCAGGGTTACCTGAATGAACAAAATAAAGACATTACGTTTCACCGGCAATTTAGTTTTGACTTGAATTTTAAGATTTCGACTCTTATTAAGGTAAAAGTAACTGAAAATCTTATTCAATATTTGTTGTCGGATACATATGTGTAGTTTTGTGATTAAACCATTTGTATTTACATTCGTAATGTAATTATAAATAGTGGGATTCAAACATTTGTATCGCATAGTGTGGTACTTAAGAGACCGATCGCGATATCGATAAATGTATTGATAGTGAACTCAAAAATGAATCGATGTTTTTAATGTCCAACAGGTTTCCACTGGACACTGAACAAAGGCTATTATGGGTCAAAAATATCAAAAAGGCAGACGACCGGTACCCTAAAGAGTATTCAAAAATATGCTCCGCACAATTTTAAGCTGTTGTTTCAGGCAAGGGTACGCGCATAAGTGATTACATTCTGACGTACTACCCACCATATTTGGTAATCATCCAATGTCATGTCAACCAGCAAGTAAATTAAGTTTAGTTTAATAATGACGCTCATGTGATACTTGTGTAGACTGATTAATTTAATTATAAAGAAGCCATCATACCAAAATTGTTAGGTATGCTTTAAGGAATGATAAGTCCATAAAACATGTTATAATGAGAGTTTTCTGAAATCACCAGGGCGGGAGCAGGTCCAGAAACTTGTCTAAATTCTATGTTTATAGTTTCTGGCTTAAATATTTTGTATGAGTAGTAGAAAAAAAATACATAAAAAAAATTAAACTTTATTTAAAAAAAAAAACATTTACTTAGTCTTTCTTTGGGGCTAGATAATTGTGTTTCTTAGCGGGACCTTACGGCTAAGTGGCGCCAACTAGTGGCATACGTTTTAGGAAACCCTCATTATGACATTTTAATTAAAGAAAATATTTCGTTAACTTTGTGATTTTATTTTTATCCTAAAATGTAGATTTTGAAATCACGATCGAAGAAGATCGTGATTTTGAGTAGGAAATAAGGTTTATTCCTACTGTATTCGCTAGCTAATTTGGTAAAAATATTATTATTGACGATAAAAGTATACGATTGAAGACTGGACATCACTAATAGTAATGACATTTTATCTAGTCAGGTTGGTAGCATTGTTCAAGAAAATGGAGTCGTTGATGGAGTTCACGACCAAGTAGAGCTACTTTATTTGTCTCTTTTTCCTTATGGAATACGTCTTGAGATGGGGTGAAGGATGACAATAGTTTGTTCATGTATGTCTTAATACACGGAATCTTCCCTATATTTTATCTGTGGTTCGCAGTGGTTCACCTCAAAATTTAATTTATTATTATCATAGTATTGTATGTAAGCATGTATGTGATGGAACTAAAGTTTTTAACTTTCCATCAAACACGGTATATCCAAAATCACGAAGCAATGTTTTGTGAAGTGCATATAAACAAAAACATTAATGATTAATAGAAATTCACGACACAAATGAATTCAAATAAAAATATATAGCGATAAATATAGTTTGGCTAGAGTGTTGGGTACGTAAGGCACAGACAGAGATAATCATACAGTCTCTTTCTTACCCTAATGTTATACTTAAAAAAAAGAAGTATACAGCGATTTGTTCCTACACTGTTACTGCCAAAGTTGGTTTGACAGACTATATGAACGCGACACATTTTAATAGCATAACGATAACGAACCAACCGCAAACTTCAAAAATCGTAACATTTTCCATTTTGAACATAAATTTTCAAAGAATGAGTCATTATCATTAGTGTGACAAAAACATGTTCGATATTTATGATTTTCGATAGTTTCGATAATTGTGCTAGGCCTTTAGATATTTTTTGTCTGACACTGACAAGTTGACAACACTAAAGTTGACAGTGGTCTGGGATTGGTGAATTGGTGATCAAATCAAAACAAAATAGAAATGCGTATCATGCGCATGCGACTTCCGAATGAGACTGCCGGCTGGAAAGTAACATAAATGTGTATGTTTTCGTGTGCCATCGATGTGAAACTAGTTGTGCCCAATAATAAATAGGAGGACCACCCCTCACAAATAAAACACGGCTACTACAACGACCATCGGTTTCAAGATCCAAGAATATAATTTGTACGCCGGCAAATTCGAGACTTACTTGAAGTAACGTGACATAATGTTTTTAGCTATCAGTGTTATCACGCCAATGTTTAAGTATCTACGGGCTTACCTTCGTTATACCATTTTATGATTATATTTAAAATTGTCGCATAAGTCTTTAACTCTAATTTGGGTACTTTCCAGTTTGGTTAACCCAGTCCGTCTTGAATCCAGCTAGAGAAAACTTTCGTTTCTAATAAATATCGATTTTGTATTGTACATTAAATAGTCACATGTACAGTTAAAATAAGTGAATATTTTCATTTACTTTAAGTAATAAAAATAAGACATAAAAAGAAAAATGTTATAACTGTGTGTGAGGTTCTTTATGTGAATAATTTCCCTATGAACTAACTTCTATAATCTACATGACCAGCACTACCAGCAGTTATGCCTTGATTGCCTCTGCAATTTTTTAAATTATAATCACAATCCAAAGCTACAAATTTACAGACCCTGCCCAATATAAAAAAAAAAAATTAATACAACTTTACAAGCTGCTAAGTATTCCCTTTCGGTCCTATGTAGTGGCTTGCTAAGTTAGGAGACATTTAGTTAAGCCTTTACTCCCTGTAGGCTTAGCACATGATTGGTGCGACAGTATGTCGCCGCGAGATAGATCTCCCGTCCTTCGCTAACTATATTAACACAAGAGGGACGGATACACTATCTCGCGGCGAGATACTGTCGCGCCAACCATGTGCTAAGCATACTGGACATGAATTAATAGAACAGTCATGTTGATTCTTAAAACATTTTACTTTATTTTTCAATAGATAGCTTGATTGTTTTCTGTGTTTTAGAGAGTAGTCAAGAATATATTTATGGAGTAATATATTTTTGTCTGCTAGCGATCAATAAATTGGTAATAATATTTTTGTGAAATAGGTGTTTTTTAACTATTGTTCAGAACTCTTGAGAGTTATGTTATTGTGCACTTTGAAGTGTTTTGAACAATAGTTAAAAACATCCATTCCTAGTCCTTAACACGTTCAATGCGGTAGGGGGGTGTTTCAACCTCTTAAAAAGTATGGTTAATTACAAGTTAAGCTAATTGCCGCAGCGAAGGTGTTAATTGATTTACAATTTTAATGCGCTTGAAGAATATCAATCAACATTAATAATATTTCGTGATTGTTTGTTACAACTTACAAGTTACTTTATTTTTACAGTAGGTATGCAGTACTCAAAATGTCAGTGAACAAGAAATATATGGATTTATACCTCACAGAGGTTTACAAGAAGTACATAGCTATTAAAGATGAGGACTACAAGAAGTCTCAGGACATCTTCAAGAAGGTCTTTGATCAGGTCAAACAGAAAATGGGCGAAAATTGCAATTACTTCAGCAAATACAGCAAAGAGGTAGGTATTTTAATTATAATATTTCCAATTGAGGCATGGGGGCTTATACACAAAATATATATATCTTATACCGACACACTATGAAAAGCTCCCTGACAGAATACGAACCGAAACATCAGACGAGATATTGATATTGTTATGTTATAATAATTTTATTTTTTTATATTATTAATTTATTTTAAACTGTAATCCTTATTATTTTTGACATTGCTTTATAAGGTTAATTTATATAATTTTATTTTTAAATTTTTCTTTTAATTAATATCAGTTCAGACAATCCGCTTTAGGTGAATAATTATAATGTATGTGCCGCTTTATTTCTTTATTTCTTACTTGTATTTTGTCATTTTATGTAATTTGTATTGACGAGCACAATGTGGATTCTTATGGATTGACTACAATGTAATTTATATAGTAATCAAATGTTGTGCAAATAAATAAATCTAAATCTAAATCTATATTTGACAGCAAATTGGGTAGCTGCAGGAAGGTGTGTTCCTGCAGCTCCCCATCTCTTTCTAAACATAATACAATGAGGGTTTTATGAAATGACGTTCACCAGGGCGGCAGCACTGAGGCGTCAGGTCCAGAAACTTGTCTAAATTCTCAGAGCGCCTGTAGTTTCGTGTTTAAATGTTTTGTATGAGTTAATAAAATTATATAAAAAAATAAAAATACCTTCTAGTTTGTTTTTCTTTGGAGCTAGATAATTGTGTTTCTTAGCGGGACCTTACGGCTAAGTGGCGCCAACTAGTGGCATAAGTTTTCGACAAAACCCTCATTGAAAACACACATACTTATAATTCGTCTTATTACTGCAAATACCAGCTTATGTGCACATATTATGTTATTTGAAAATGAATTGAATTATCATGTTAATTAAATAGATTCTGCCAAAACCTGATTTGTGCAGATAGCTGGTATTTGCAGTAATAGATTACCTTGAAACAGCAACCAAAATGAAAACGATGTGATGAATTTAAACTTTCGTGAGACATAATAACTGTAAATATAATTAAACGGTTAATAGTTATTTATTATACAAGGGGGCAAAGTTGTTGTTTAATTTTCGTGCCAATATTGAGACCTGAGCTAGCGAAAGATTCCAAAATTGACCCACGAGCGTAGCGAGTGGTTCAAAAACTGGAATCTTGAGCATTGCGAAGGTCTCAAGGCACGAGAGTTGAACAAACTTTGCCGCCAAGTGTAATACAACTTTTTTCCCCTCACTATCGCGAGGAAATATGATTACAAATCTCATCCAAATGTAAATTAACTTAAAGAAACCATTTAAAACGCAATGTCGAAACGTATCGTAGAATAGAGTTACTTCTGGAACTTAAATATAGCCAATGGCTTACAAAGTCACCCATGAAACCGACCAATTTAACATGTGAGCTCCGATTGCGCATGTTTACTACGGTCATACAGATCCACTTATACTAGGCACTAAGGGGCTATAGGAATTAGAGCAATGTCAATTACTTTATTCACAAGAGTGTAAAAAGCGTTTTTACCCGCTCGTATTAAACGATAAACGAGCGCTTTACGAGCTAGTGAGGGGAAAAATATTTGGTCACTACGCGCGACATGCCTAGGTCTCCATTATCAAGCACCGAGCGCTGAGTACGCGGCGCGTACACTGCAATACATACTACTATGTAAATATCCTGGTCCACACTTAATTAGCTACCTCGCAAAGAAATTGTAGAATAACAGTTCTCCAATAACGAAAAACGAACGAAATAACCGGTACCGTAATTTAACGGTTCTTTAACCGGTTACGGTAACGGAAATCGTTTTCGTTCTTGGTCGAGTGAACGAAACCGATTTGCTTATATTTTAAAACGTCGCACTTTGTCAGCCTCCGTAGCCTAGTTGGTACTGTTGGTAGTGACCCTGCCTATGAAGCTGGAGGTTCCGGGTTCGAATCCCGGCGAGGGCATTATATGTGTATTTATTTATCACAAATATTTCCTTGGTCATGGCTGTCTATTTATGGAAGTATCATACACATATATATCTATCTATTATATATTATACAGTATGTATCACCTCGTAGAGCCAAGAAAGAAACCCATTAATGTTTAGATCATACTAAACAATTTTTACTATGGGGCCAAACCCGAATTCACGAAACGAATGACGAATACTCGGTCATCTCTTGTAATAATACTTGCACAGACGACAATGATGACGAAATATAAACACCGTAAACACAGGTTATACCCACTTGTTGCCACCTCTCTGACACCAGTGGTAACATTTTTAATACAAAACTCTCGTGAGACTCATTCATACTAAAATTATATTTCACGCGGGTTACTCACGTTTCAGTGGTAACAACTGGGATTTTTTCCCCACCTGTTACCACTAGAGACACTGGACTTGGTGGCTTTTATAGTACTTGGTGGTAAGTTGGTAACTACTGGGGATATTTCTCCCACTTGTTACCACTAATACAGGGTGTTTTTTTTTCGACCGTTCAAATTCTACGTAGTGAATGTGTAGGTCATACTCACCAACTTTTATTATGGGGACAAAGTCGAATCGCGAAAAAAAAATCAGCTGTTTCATACATTTCGGCCGGCGTAATGCCGCCAATTTGTATGAAACAGCTGATTTTTTTTTCGCGATTTCGACTTTGTCCCCATAGTAAAAGTTGGTCAGTATGACCTACACATTCACTACGTAGAATTTGAACGGTCGAAAAAAAAACACCCTGTATTATGTGGTGGTAACTACTGGAAAATAGAATTCCCAGGAATTTCAATGCCAATTGTTTCCCCTGGTGGGAAACAGTTGGCAATTGAAACAGGTGGGAAAACTCAGTAGTTACCCAGTGGTACCCAACTACCCAGGTACCAGTGTGTTAGATGGGAGATATATAGGAATAACCCGTAAAACGCTGAATATTCACCCAGGTCCTATACGGCGGGAGCGTGTCCGACGGCATAAAGGTGTCAAAACTGGACGAATTCGACATGGACATAGTGATCCGTCTACCCATCAACTACGAGCAAGGAGACAACGGGATCTGGCTAGAAACAGACATTCCCGGTTACGTCACCATGAAGATCACTAGCGCGTTTGACAATTTGGATAAGCAGCCGGATTGGGAGAGGTGCCATAAAGTCACCAAGGAGTGGAGGTAATGAGATGCCTTGAAATTATCGAGATGATTACGATTATTGATAATTATCATCAGTATTTTTTTATTCTACTATTAACCGCTGTTAATATCTCCGAAAATATTGAATGGAAGAAAAACGTTTTTTTTTTTGGGATTCTTATTCGCTTTAAAAGACCTTTTGCAATCCCTTTACCGTAGGATTTCAGTAAAATAAAAAAAAAACATCCTTGTAAGTTGAATGACCTCCCCGAATTTTATTTATGCGTGGCGATTATGGCCATTTACCTGCTAATGCGTCTATACGCATAGTTAATAGGCCTACGTCCAGCAGTGGACTATCATAGGCAGATGATGAGATGAGAGGATTTATCACTTTGTCTGCACGCTGCAACTATACCAAATTGCAAATTTTTAGTACTAAGCATCACTGAGCTAAGCTGCGGACAAACAGATAGACTGACATGATATGATATGATAGACTAAAATGTTACTGGAAAAACTTTTCGAGCTTTGCTTTATAACTTTATTTAGTTTCAAAGATGAACCTCCTTATTCATAAACGTCTCCTAACTTAACAAGCCACTAAGTATTGTTTGTCCCTTTCACTCTTGTGGACATATTGGTAAGACCGAAAAGGACAAACAATACTTCATCATCATCATCAGCGTATGATAGTCCACTGCTAGACGTAGGCCTCTCCTATTAACTACGCGCATTAGGAGGTAAATGCCCATAATCGCCACGCTGGGCAAGCGGATTGGCGATCACAGTAATATGTGACATGACGCTGCTGCCCATCATCAATCTTTTTGTCCACTATGATGACGCTGCTGCTGCCCATCATCAATCTTTTATCAAATAATGGTCATTGACAATACTTATGGGTGCATTATGCTTATGGTTACATGGGTGCATTGGGGTCCCACTAACATCTTCGGGGCCCAAGCCAACCTCACCTGCCAGTGGTGCACCTGCCGATCGACGGACGAGGCTCTGGCGCTGGTTTTCCCCCTCCGGGGGTTGGGGGGTCAGACGGCAGTCGCTCCCGCAAAAACCGAAATTCGCCAATTCAATTTATGGTTTGGACTAGAGAATGACTGGCTAGGGATAGGGCGCCGCCGCAAATCGGCGCGCAAGAGCTTCGCCCGACTCTTGTGCCAAGTGGACAAGGGCTACCGTGTCGAGGGTGGGCACGGTTAAAGACGCAAGCCCCAGCCCGTAAGATCCGCTTCGCAACTTGGAACATTGGCACGCTAACTGGACGCGGAAGGGAGCTGGCCGAGGTACTCTTCAGGCGGAGGGTGGCAGTGGCGTTCCTGCAGGAGACTCGGTGGAAAGGCAGCAGATCCCGACTCATTGGGAATGGCTACAAGCTGATCTACACCGGTGCACCTGGTGGGGAGAACGGGGTAGCTGTGGTGCTAGCCGAGGAGTTTCACAATGACGTCTTGGAGGTGAAACGCTACAGTGACCGGCTTATGGCCGTAAGTGTGCTTATTGAGGGGGGTGTGACCCACTTGATAAGTGCCTACGCGCCTCAGGTCGGTTGCAGCGACACTGATAAGGCGGCATTTTGGAACCGCCTCGGCGACGTGCTAAAGGCTGTCCCGTTATCACAGGGAATCATTGTGGGTGGTGACCTGAACGGTCATGTGGGTGAAGAGTGCGAGGAGTTTGAGCGGGTTCACGGTGGTTTTGGGTATGGTAGTCGCAACGACGAGGGGGGAGAAATCCTCAGGACTTGTGCAGCTGCCGACCTGGCCATCATGAACACGTTTTTCAAAAAGAAATCCGAACATCTCATCACCTACAAGAGCGGGGGGAAAGCGACCCAAATTGATTTCCTACTCACTAGGAGACACCATATCAGTCGTGTGGCCAACTGCAAGGTCATACCAGGTGAGAGTCTCACCGCCCAGCACCGTCTCCTTGTCATGGACCTCTGTGTAAAGCCCAAAGCTAAGCGCGCAGAACACTGTAGACGCCAGATTCGGTGGTGGCTGCTGGATGAAGCCAAATCCCAGACGTTCGCCACGGCTACCGTTCACAAGTGTGTCGGTGCCGATGGTGAATCAGTCCAAAAACACTGGGACCAGATTCAGGCAGCCTTTACTGGGGCGGGTAGGGCAGTGCTTGGCGTGAGCAAGGGCGGACGCAAGTGTGACAGGGAGACGTGGTGGTGGAGCGACACGGTCCAGAGGGAGGTTAGGGTGAAGAAAGCCCTCTTTAAAAAGTGGCAAGCGTCCAGATCTTCTGAAGATCGCGACGCGTACAGGGCCGCGAAACGTGCCGCAAAGCGAGCTGTAGCCAGAGCCAGACGAGACCACCTACAACCGCTTTATGATAGGTTGGAATCGTCTGAGGGGCAGAAGTTCGTGTATAAGTTGGCACGTTCAAGGCTCAAAGCGGCACAAGACATCACTAAGTGCCGCTGCGTAAAAGACCATCGCGGCAACCTGTTATGCGAGGACCTCGCGGTGAAGGAGAGATGGCGCTCGTACTTCCACGAGCTACTGAATAAGCAGCATAAAGAGGTGCAGCCACCGGTCCTCCCTCCGAATCAAGGACTAGTGCCACCGGTAACGCCTGAGGAAGTCCTTAGTGCTCTTCGCCGCATGAAGAATCGAAAGGCTGTCGGATCCGATGGAGTCCCTATCGAGGCCTGGAAGGCGCTGGGGCCTCATGGTGTGGGCATCCTAACTAACCTTTTTAACCGGATACTCCTCACTGGCAAAATCCCGAGCCAATGGAGACTGAGTATTATTACTCCAGTCTTCAAAGGCAAGGGATCGGTGCAGGAGTGCGGTAACTACCGCGGTATAAAGGTCATGTCCCACACCATGAAGCTCCTTGAACGGATAGTCGACACCCGGATCCGGCAGGAGTGTACTGTCTCGGAGTGTCAATATGGTTTTCGCCCCGGTCATGGGACCATGGACCCTGTTTTTGCCCTAAGGATCGTCATGGGGAAATACAGGACGAAGAATACGCCTCTGCATTGTTTATTCTTGGACATGCAAAAGGCCTTCGACTGTGTTCCTCGCGTGATGATCTGGTGGGCACTGCGGTCCAAAGGGGTGCCAGAAACCTATATTGATATTAATTGGGACATGTATCACGATTCCGACTCTGTGGTTCGGACTGCTGTTGGCGACACGAAACCCTTCCCGATCACCGTCGGGGTACACCAGGGTTCCGTCCTTAGTCCGTTTCTGTTCAGCGTGATACTGGACGTACTGTCCGTTGACATCCGGAATAACGTGCATGAGCAACCCCCGTGGCTGCTCATGTACGCCGATGATATCGCGCTGGCAGATTCGGACAGAGGACGGTTGGTGAGACGCGTGAACGATTGGAAGGGGTCGCTTGAGAACGGCGGTCTGAAGCTAAATGTGGCGAAGACTGAGTACCTGACCTGCAATACAGAGGATCCCACATCCGTCCGCATAGGCGAAGATGAGGGCGAGCGGACGGACCAGTTTAGATACCTGGGATCTGTACTTCACGCGTCCGGGGAAATCGATTACGACGTCAAAGCCCGTATTGCAGCCGCCTGGGCTAAGTGGCGTGAGGTGACTGGTGTCATTTGAGACCCTAAAATGCCGGTTAAGCTGAAAGGACAGGTCTATAAATCCATCATTAGGCCTGTCCTCTTGTATGGCAGCGAAGCGTGGCCTGTGCTTGAGCGACACAAGCAGGAGCCGCGTGTCACGGAGATGAACATGCTGCGGTGGATGTGTGGCGTTACGCGGAAAGACCGCATTAGGAACTCCCGCATCCGCGGCAGCCTTCATGTCCGTGACATAGCAGATAAGCTGCAAGAGTGTCGTTTGCGCTGGTACGGCCACGTTTTACGACGACCGGCTAACTACGTGGGGAACAAATGTCTTGCCATGCCGCCGCCGCCAGGACCCGGTAGAAGGGGTAGACCCAAGAAGGGCTGGCTTGACGTCGTACGGGATGACATGCGTGCCAATGGTCTCACACAAAAGGATGCGGAAGACCGTGCGAAGTGGAGGAGGAAGAGCCGGAAAGCGGACGCCGGGCTTCGAGGCGCAGGCCCCGAACGCAACCGGGAACTACGCTAGGATGATGATGATGATGATGATGGTCATTGACAATACTTAGCGGCTTGTTAAGTTAGGAGACGAAGACGTTTATGAATAAGGGGGTAACATTTTATTCCCAGGGACAGTGACAAATACTTCCTCCAAAACAAATTCCGTGCCTGGATGCACGGTATAGTGCAACGCGCAATCAACGACATGAAAGGGGAGGTCCTAGTAAACGGGGACCTGTACCAGCTCAGTTACAAGCCTGACGGTCCTGCGTTCACCCTGAACGTGAGGAATGGACCTGGGGTCGCCCCGTTTGAGCTGAATGTGGACCTGGTTCCGGTTATACGGTTCTCGGCGCCGAGGTGGCCCGAGGGGTATAGGTGAATACATTTTTAATATGCTGTCCACAAAACTATAATTCTCCAAAACACAAACACACCCCCATCACAATGAAATTATTTTAACAGATTAGTCAATCTCTCGAAGCGGGAAGTTCTGGGTTCAAATCGCGGCGAGAGGTATTTATTTGACTATTTATATTTGTTTACTTATTTTTATCTACCCGTAGAAAAAGTATTGCACACAATAGTGTTATAATCAAGCTATTCAATCTTTTACCTTACTTAAGGCCCATTTAGACGATACAAGATTCTTGAACAAAAATCGGCAATAATTGTACGCAAGTTTTGTCATTCAATAATTGAATTCAAGAATTGAATCAAAGTGTTTACACATGAGCAATAATTAAAATCTTGAATGAAATTATTGTATACAATTATTGACAATCAATGTTCTTGACCGTATCTTGTTTACACCACCGACATTTATCGTAAGGCAATAGTTGCTTGCAAGTATTGACACGTCTAAACTTAAGAGTTGAGTCAACTATGGCGTATTGAAGCAAGAATTGAACCGATTTGCATTGGCAGATTTTCATTCAATATTGAAAGTTCGCACGATGAACAAAAATGATATCAAATTACCAAAATTCGGAGATAATGGAATTAATAGAAATTTGTAGAGGTTACGAATGTCTCTGGGACACAGAAAATAAAAACTATAAGTGACTTTATCGAGCAAGTATGAAAACTGAGCTTTGTTCACACGAAATATGTTTTTGAACTCTGCAACATCCTCAGCTCTAAGTTCCATGCATAGGGTGTTTGAAGACTTTGAAGCCCCCAGCAATCCCAGCATGTTTCTTCCTGTGGATCCATTTTCTTGACTACAATTTTTTGAGGCGTTTTCCGACTAGTTTTTCCCGTAGCACTGTTGCTATTACAGCAGCGACAAAGAGCACACCTTCGCGTACGGAATCCATTGTGAAAAAAAAGATTGATTCACATTTCTTGAATTCAATTAACTACTTTGATGGCTTTGTTTACATGTATACCAGTTTTGAATTCAAGTTGCTGCTTGAATACAATAATGGCACGTTATGTTTATACAGTGCAATTTTTTTATTGCTGCAACATTCTTGTATTGAATGTTCAAGAAACTTGTATCGTGTAAATGGGCCTTTAGGCTACTCAGAAACCTTCGTGGCCTTAACACGGTACTCGGCTGAAAAGCTCTCTATTATAATATAACACGATTGTGTAAAATATTATTTCAAAAATAATTATGCTTTCTTCAATACACATGGTATAATCTCAAGTAGGGAATGTAAGTAAACCGGTTTTATTCAGTTATTAACCGGTTTACAGAACTGAAGCGGTGGTGGCTCAGTGGCTTAGAATTTTGACTTTCAATCCGGAGGTCGTGGGTTCAAATCCTGGCTCGTACCAATGAGTTTTTCCGAAACTTATGTATGGAATATCAGATGATATTTACCATTAGCTTTCGGTGAAGGAAAACATCGTGAGGAATCCTGCATACATCCGCAAAGAAATTCAAAGGTGTATGTGAAGATTGTGAAGTTCCCAACCCGCTTACGGCCAGCGTGGGGACTATAGCCCAATCCTACGCTTATGAGCGGAGGCCTGTGCCCTGCAGTGGGACATTCATCATCATCATTTCAGCCAAAAGACGTCCACTGCTGGACATAAGCCTCCCCCAATGTGACTTTCATAGGGGGGTAGATGCCATAATCGCCTTGGCATGCGGGTTGGCGATCGCAGTAGATTTAAATAAGACAACGACAAACGCTGCAGCCCATCTGTCGGTTTATCCCTTTGTCGCCTTTTACGACACCCACGGGAATAAATGGGGTGTTACTATTCTATGCCGGTACCACACGGGTTAAGTGGGACATTATATAGGCAAAAAAAACCGGTTTACATTCCCGAATCTTAACCTAACCTATATTTCAGACAAGTGGAGGGCAGCCAGTGTCGCGACTGGCTGGTGGTACCGAAGCCCAACAAAGGTCTGGAAGACCAGCAACAGAACCGGTGCTGGCGTCTCTCCTTCCAGGACTTCGAGAGGGACTTGATGAAAGGGTGCCAGCAGTTAAAGAGCACTATACGCTTGGTGAGTTTAAGCTAGCTGGTGGAATGGTTCGGTTTCTTTCCGTGCCATCCGCTTCTGTTAGCCCCTAAAGATATCCACAGTTACAGACTAAATTGACATATGACTGATAAAATGATACCAGGAACAGCAAAATAAAAATGGTAAGGGATGTATGTTGATAACAATATATCGACAAGCTGTAAAGTACAAATAACAGACTAGTATAAATGAAAAGTATTATATTGGTGCCGAAGCCCAACAAGGGTCTGGAAGACCAGCAACAGAACCGGTGCTGGCGTCTCTCCTTCTAGGACTTCGAGAGGGACTTGATGAAAGGGTGCCAGCAGTTAAAGAGCACTATACGCTTGGTGAGTTTAAGCTAGCTGGTGGAATGGTTCGGTGTCTTTCCGTGCCAATCCGCTTCTGATAGCCCCTAAAGTGATATCTAAGGCTGTCTTTAACTATGGGGGGGCCCCTGGGCACCCAAGGATTTTGGGGCCCCTTTCGAAAGGAAAGTAAACGTGAGAATAAATGTGAGGAAAGTTGTCGATCTTTCGGGGGCCCCCCGGAAGATGGGGGCCCTGGGCACGTGCCCCTTGTGCCCTTCTGGTAAAGACGGCATTGGTGATATCCACAGGTCTGCGGACTAAATGGACATATGACTGACATCTGTCAGTCATATGTCCATTTAGATGGCTGTCGGTATGTCCGCAGCTTAGCTTAGACACCGATAATACTAGAAGTTTTTAATTAGGAATACATGCTAGTCACGCGGACAAAGTGGTAGAATAAACGGTAGAAAAAAATCGTAATTTTGTTACCTAAGTTATAACACGTAAGAGATAACCTTTTTTTTTAATTCTACGGTGCGTGGTATCGTTGAATAGGTCTTTTCAAATGAATAAGGAATAAGATGATCCCAGAAAATGTTAATTCTTTAAGTTAAATTAGCTTAAGCTTTAAGTTAAATTAGCTTAAGCTTTAAGTTAAATTGGTTAAGTGGCTCCGAGAAATATGAAAATCAAATCAGCGTCAGATCCTATGAACAAATCCCAAAAAGGCAAAAGCACTGCGACCTTACTGTCCAATTTCACTGATGAAATTAATAATTACCTACATGATAAAAAAGTCGTCGTAGCCGTGTTTTTTGACTTTAAAAAAGCGTTCGATACTTTGGAATCGAACACCTTGCTGAAGGCCATGCGCGAGTGTGGAGTGGGAGAGCCGCTGAACTCTTGGTTCCGCGACTATCTCACTTCACGCTCATACAGAGTCAGGATTGGGAGCTCCTATAGTCGTGAGTGTAGAGTAGACTGCGGAGTACGTCAAGGCTCGGGCTGCGGTCCAGTCTGCTACTTAATGCACGTTAACAGCTTGTGCGGTGTGCTGCAGCATTGCTCAGCGCACATGTTCGCAGACGACCTCTGCGCTCTGCGGGCGGGCTCCGACCTTGAGGATACCTTCCGTCTAGTCCAACAAGACATTGATTCCGTCTTTAAATGGTCTCACGACAATGGGATAGTCCTTAATGCCGATAAAACCAAATTTCTAATTATTCATTCCCCCCATTTACCCTTCCGATTTAACAATAATTTGCACTTGTATACACACACCATTGCTTGCCTACATAGTAATATGTATAACTGTATCTGTAAACCTAAAGAAAACGTCAAATGTGTTACTTATCTTGGGGTGAAAGTAGATGAGCATTTTTCATGGACATATCATGTAAATTTCATTTATGACAAGTTAAAAATCTTACTGGGCAAATTTTTCCACCTAAGCTTCAGAGTTCCAACTAGTACTTTAAGATGTTTATACATGTCACTTGTAGATTCAATACTGAGCTATGGTCTAGATAGCTATGGTCTCACTACTGAAACTAACATTAACAAACTAGAAAATATGCAACTCAGGTTTCTAAAACTGCTTATACACAATAAAACTAAATTAAAATACAAAAATAATTATAGATATCTCTTCAAAGTATGTAATACATTACCAGTTAGCTACAAACATAAATACCTACTTACCATTAATAACCATAACTGTAAAGACCTTAACTCAGATAATAACTTTTTAATACCTGTCAACCACTCATACAATACAAAGGCCGCGGCTACAGGTAAACTGTTAGTTCCTAGAATAAATAACCACTATGGTGAATATGGTGATAGAACTCTTCGGAAACGCATCCCTTACCTACTTAACAGTTTGCCTGAAGCCATCAGGTGTCAGGCCAACAAAAATAATTTTAAGAAGCTTCTGAAAACACACTTCCATAATTTGCCATATCAATAATAATATAAACTTATAATTAATTTAATGTTATAACACCTATACTATTTTATATAATGTAACTAAAAAGAGACTGGGATCCTACAGTCAAACTCTGAAGAGTTTTGTAGGACAATTACTAATTCTAAGACTGTAATCCATATGTACTATTAATAATAAATAATAACTTCCATCTAATTACAGGTAAAGAAGCTACGTGACGCGCTCGGCCTCAAACAAATCGCCAGCTACTACATCAAAACCCTTTTCCTCTGGAAAATCACCCAAGAAAACGACCGCAAGTACTGGCAGAACAGAATCAGCTTCCTCTTGCAAACTATGCTAGAAGAATTACATAACGCCATCGAAAAGAAAGAAATCAAATACTACTGGAACGAACACCTTAACCTCATCGAAGGTTTAAAACCGTCTTTGCAAAAACTCTACGCGGATAAACTACTCGAAGTCATACATTTTTTGAAAGCTGGAGCTATTGAGAAAGTGGTTGCTTCCCTGCTCAGTGCTGAAGAATTAGCAGAATATAAGGAATCAGAATGCTTCGAGCAGCTTTTAGCTGCCAATAACTATCCACTGAAGCAGGATTCAGTTAAATCTGCAAGTAGCAATGATAATCAAGAAGTTCCGGGCACGAAAACTCAGGTTGCGAATACAAACGATGAGGTGCTCGCTACCATGAAAGTTATCATTTCGAAGATGGATAAATTGTCGGACAAGTTTGATGAAATGAGCGTGAGTTTGTCGGATAAAGTCGACGTGTTGTCGGACAAAGTCGACGCGCTTGCAGATAAGGTCGCGTTACAAGATATAAAGATGGAGGACTTAGGTAATAAGAAAGATGATTTGATTCTGAACCTGCTGGGCGCGGAGTCTTTGCCGGGAGATTTTGTTGACAAAGTTGACTAGAAATTACCATAAAAAAATAATTTAATCGATCGCCTTATGTATCAGGATGCTTAGCCAAGTTGCCAATCGCTAACGCTTAATGGTCAATCGTAAACGAAAGGCAGCTAACTGTCTTTGTCGCACTAATATGAAACAGTGACAGAGAGGGAAAACTACGATACGCTACTAAGCGCTAGCGATTGGCAACTTGGCTAAGCATCCAGTTGCATGCTATTATTATAGCCCGTGAGATCTAAGAACAAACATTTGACGGTTTAGAAATGAGCTTTATCATAGTTATTTATCATCATATCATATATGACGTTAATTTTATCGGAAAACTGAGTTTTACCCTTGCAGGGCAATTGCACTTGTAGAATTCCACACAACTGTAACATCAGTTACCAATTCTTTTGTTTGTTCGTATATTAATAAAGTACATTTAAGGTACCACATATATCTACCTACAGGGCTAGGCTACACATACGGAAACTCAGCTTTAATTAATCCAGAAACTCACGAAAATTGTTAGTCTTATGGATTTACCCCTCATATTACCTAATTATTAATTAGGGTTAATTCGTAATTGTCAAAAGTTCGTTCTTAGATCTCACGGAATATAAAAGTACTATAGATACTATTACAATATATATTTAAGAATTATAAATAAACAAAAGAAAAATATGCTTCCAATTCGACAGGGTATGAAAACGAATAGGACGACAGGGTACGAAATAGAATGTATTCATATTTTTACTTTGGCTTGACGATTATTCTACAATCACGGTTTGGTAAAGCCGGCCTTCTACCGCAAGCAGAGCGGAGTCATTAATCGCTCCGTCTAACGTTTCCGCTGGTGGAACTCACAGCCATAAACCGCATAGAACCACTTCGCTTCGCGATAAATATAAAACGGAGCCATTAATGAGTCCGCTTCGCTCATGGCGGAAAGTGGGCAGAATAGGGCTTATTTAGTGTATTTTTGATATTTATATATTGGAGTTTTAAATATAAGCGTGAAATCAGAAAACCTTAACTTTATTCAGGTTTATAACGATAGTTAAGCACTGAATTTCAATATAAACTTATAAACTGATTTTGATGTTAATTTTATACACTATAAGCGATATTATAATATAAAAAATAAAGCCGATCAAGCTTCAATTCTTAAAGATATCGTACTTAACTGTCGTTACGAACCTGACTGCGATTAGGACTAGGATTATAATTTTTTAATGTCACGCTAATTGGGTGCCCCTTAAAATGAAAATTCCCATCTAGTTGATATGCCTGGAAAAGTTATAAATTAATGAAAGTGAATACAAAAAGCACCTTAAGATCTCTCATTTATTTTAATGTAACGCACAGTATTATTAATATTAATTAACGTACTTAACGTAACTTATTGATTGTTAACTAGTTAGTTAGGTAACTATTACGTTTTTTTGTGGAGTTATATGTATAATAGACATCACATTTTTTATCCTAGTTTTTAATACACCATGTAGGGAGCTTAGTTCCTAATCTAATTACTATCGGATCTTATATGTATATGTATATATGTATATGTACTGTACAATCTCTACTGCATAAAGGGAAGTGAACCTACATACAGGGAGTTTTTTTTTCGACCGTTCAAATTCTACGTAGTGAATGTGTAGGTCATACTCACCAACTTTTACTATGGGGACAACGTCGAAATCGCGAAAAAAAAATCAGCTGTTTCATACAAATTGGCGGCATTACGCCGACCGAAATGTATGAAACAGCTGATTTTTTTTTCGCGATTTCGACTTTGTCCCCATAGTAAAAGTTGGTCAGTATGACCTACACATTCACTACGTAGAATTTGAACGGTCGAAAAAAAAACACCCTGTATGAAGGGTCCACGGAAAAAACATGTCCAAACCTTAAAAAATCAGGGCAAATTCACACCTTATTCTGTTTAAAGTAAGGTGGTTTTTCCTTCTGTAATTTGAATTGACTAGACATAGTCTTTCCGTGGACCCTTTATATTTATAAAGTTGAATAATAATTATGCATCAGCAGACGAATTTATATTACGAACTACGAATTTATATACACATATCGAGTGATTTTGTAATGTTATATAAATTCAGGGTGCTTAGCCAAGTTGCCAATCGCTAGCGCTTAAACGTCAATCGTAAGAGAAATGCAGCTGTCTTTGTCGCACTAATAGGCAAGAGTGACAGAGAGGGAAAACTACGATACGCTACCAAGCGCTAGCGATTGGCAACTTGGCTAAGCATCCAGAGATCGAACAAATGGACGTCATTATTTGCAATAATATGGACACGACTCTTAAAGTTGGTTAAATTGTTAATCAATTCATCGTTTTTTAAATATTACATATTTGATACCGGTAACTATGTAAATGTAAATGTTGATTGTAAACTTGATAAATGAATAATGTTTTAATAAGTATGACATAATTGATATAGTATAGTAGTGACATCTATGTAAAAGATAAGAAACTAATGAAGGAAATTGACAGTCCTAGGTTCGCTCGTCTATGGTATAACTTGAGTTTATCTGTCTATAATGAAAACAGGTGTACCTAAGTAATTTTTGTAATAATGTTTTGATTTTTTAATAGTTATTTTAAATCACACAAACCAGGAAAAAGACTCTTGTATTAGAGTATTGATTGATTGATTAAATGTGTAAGAAAAGAACTAAGAACTAAGAACAGTATGTCAAGTGTAAGTAATAAAAATACATTGCATTTTATTTTTTGATAAATGTGGCTGTGTCCTGTTGAAAAATTAAAGAAATTGAAATTTTATATTCATCTTTTTATACATTTTCCTAAGAAAGCCTCAATCAAAATACATGAACAATACAATTTGTGAACTAAAAAGAACTTATCAAATTACTATCCGTGTAAAGTACCACCTATTGTCGTTTATTATTAATCAATGTTGGACAATTTATTCTTAAAAAAAAATGGTTATAAATTAGTGATTTGGAGTACGCACCAATCGCAAAATGCATTTTCCTGTAAGAAACGTTGGCAACACAAATATATATACTTGTCCAGTTTTAGCTATGTATGTTCACATGTTCTCCACTATACATCGCAGCGAACAAGGTGGCAATAAACACGACCCTATTGTCAAGAAGATAGGGTGCAGTTGCGATAGTAATGATCACCTAGCATTGTATGCATGTTTAAATTATATACGTTGTTGTATGTGTGTAGTACACGTAATGTTAAATATTATGTTTATCTTACAAACCACTAAATGGCTAAAGTATAAAACAAACTACTACTTACAGGGGCGTAGCTAGGGTAAAAGGCGCCCGGGGCAGGCGACAAATTTGCGCCCCCCCCCCCTTAACTGACCTTAAAGGGTTCCTAGTTAGTACGGAACACTTAAAATTTTCCAAAATTCAACCTACTAGGCAGGAAAAAAAGTTGATTTTCATCCGGCTTCAAAAAAGGAAGAGATTCTCAATTCGACTATAATTTTTTTTTTTATGTTTGTTACCTCCACTACAATGTCTGTCTGTGTATATTTAGGCATACTGTACACTGTACATTCTAACAAGAGATTTAGTGATTTTATCTACTCGTATATACAACTAACGTGAATGATTGACAAGAAAACTAATTCAGAAATTAGTAGTTTTTAGGTATGAACGGTATGAAGTAACCTAGTAGTATAAAAAAGTTAGAACTTTTCGATTCCTTTTATTTCCTTCTTTTATTTAAACAAGTTATATTAGTATTTTCTGTAAAGATGGGTCTCAGTTAATAAAATACGGACTAATAATTTAAAAAAAGTATGTGGATACTTAATAAGAAAAACCCGGCCAAGAGCATGTTGGGCCATGGTCAGTGTAGGGTTACGTAGTTATTCAAAAACGGCTGGATCATTTTTTGAGGGATTTTTTTTTTCTTCTGGAGCGATTATCTCCGAAAATATTGACTTTAACCCACACTATACAATTACACCAAATAAAAATAAACATCTCCACTTCACCAATTGGGGACGTACCCGAAAATTTTTTTTCTACTCTTTACAAAGTGGTACTTTTGTTGGCATGATATATACGTATACCTGTACTGTACCAAATTGCAGATTTCTAGTATTAACGGCCACTGAGCAAATGTATAAAAGTCCGAATATAGGCTTTGTTCGAAGCTAATAAGTACTACATGTACATGTAGGATCAGGATATAAACTTGTTTCCATACTTTTGGTATTAAAATTTCTGCAAATAAGGCATTACGTGGTTAACAAAAGAAAAAAGTGAAATCTAAAGAAAAAGACTAAAAAAATACAGTACGGAAATACAGTACTTTCTGAAATAAAGTTTTAAAATGGACCTTTCTAGCATTTTGTTAATTGTGTTGTAAATTGTGCATAAGGAAATAACAATTTTTGGCTGGTTTGGAGCCCCCCTGATATTATGCCCGTGGAAAATGTACCAATCTAGCATATTTTAAATTACGCATAAAGATTTTCTTTATGTGTCGATTATGCACAAGGAAATCAAAAATGTTGGCCGATTTGGCGCCCACCCTAATTTGATTTCTTTATGTGTAAATTGTGCATAAGGAAATAACAATTTTTGGCTGGTTTGGAGGCCCCCTGATATTACGCCCGTGGAAAATGTACCAATCTAGCATTTTTTTAAATTACGCATAAAGATTTTCTTTATGTGTTGGTTATACACAAGGAAATCAAAAATGTTGGCCGATTTAACGCCCACCCTAATTTGGCGCCCGGGCAAAATGTACCTTTCTAAAATTTATGCATACCTACAGATTTTCTTCATATGTAAATTATGCATAATAAAATCAAAATATTTTGCCAATTTGGCGCCCCTCTTAATTTGACGCCCGGGGAAAATGTGTAGTCTAGCATTTTATGAATTTAAATTTTATAATGAATAAATTATGCAAAAGTATATCAAAAACTTTGGCCGATTTGGCGCCCCCTCTGATTTGGCGCCCGGGGCACGTGCCCCCCCCTGCCCCCCCCCCTAGATACGCCACTGACTACTTACAATAGTTTTATTTACAAAGCCATTTAATATTATTAACATTTTTCTATACACCGCCATCTAGGGAACTTTGCCGTCACCGCCTCATTCACCCATGTCGCCTTACAATCGAGCGTTTGAAATTATTTATGTAAATGCAACAAAATGTACGAATTTTACGTGTTAAAATTCTTACATTAAATAAATAAATAAAGAAAAATTTAATACGGATCAAGTACGGAAAGTTAAAACACAATTAATACTTAATACCCTAATTCTCTCATTGTAAAAATCTAAAACTCGTAGGTATAGACAATATCTATCTGTATTGATAAATTGCGGGCTTACATAACGTTACAAATAATAATAGAAATTGTATATTATTATTCTTATATTATATTATTTTATAGGTATATGTTAAAACTTACGTTCATAAGTTTCATAACTCGTATACTCATTTTGTTTCTACTTGAATTTATTTTTACAATGTACTCATTTTCAAAATAGTCAAATTATATAATAATTAATTTAGTAGTTTACTTACATTATCAACCTGAAATTCGTGTAAAATAAACGTGAATTCAAATTGAAAAATCTTCAAAGTTAAGAACCATGTTAACCACAGAACAAGTTAACGTTACAGTTTCTCCAGAAAACTACTTAATACACATATTACCCCAAATACAGTTAAATATATCGATTAAAAATTGTTTTTATTAATATTACTTATAAAATGCTTGCTTTTCCTATGGATTTTAGAGAACTGAGCTTAAAGAATAGTTGAAATGTTTTATTCCAACCGCCAATTCGCCTGTGACGTCACACCCTGGCGGCCTCTTGTCGCAAAACTATAAAGGGCGCCGACACTTTGACGCGCCGCCTTTTCTCACCTCACGCGCCGCTTAGTTGATTTCTTAGCGCGCTCTCAAATTTTCGAAAACTTTTAAATCTATTTAAACATGGTTGACCAGGATAAGCTCATTACGTACAAACTATTGGCATTACGAGAGAAAACTGGGTACGATATCGTACAAGAAAATGGACAACGGAAATTCGGGCCTCCACCGAACTGGACCGGCCCGCC
Source organism: Thaumatotibia leucotreta (assembly GCA_025490895.1). Classification (NCBI taxonomy): domain Eukaryota; kingdom Metazoa; phylum Arthropoda; class Insecta; order Lepidoptera; family Tortricidae; genus Thaumatotibia; species Thaumatotibia leucotreta. The sequence continues at coordinate 18,858 of JALPQI010002086.1, read as the reverse complement.
GCCCCCTAAAGGCTGCGAGGTCTTCGTCGGCAAACTCCCTCGCCAGGTATTCGAAGACGAGCTCGTGCCGATCTTCGCGAAGCTCGGGAAGATATACGAGATGCGGCTGATGATGGATTTTAGCGGCTCCAACCGCGGGTATGCCTTCGTCACGTACACGAGACGCGAAGACGCGGCAGCCGCGATCAGAGAGCTGAACGGCTACGAGATCAGGCCCGGCCGCCACATCGGCGTCGTCAAGTCCGTAGACAACTGCAGACTATTCTTCGGCGGGATCCCTCAATCAAAAACTAAGGAAGAAGTCTACGAGGAGCTTTCAAAGAAGGTCTCCGGGATTGTCGACGTGATTTTGTACAAGAACTGCTTCGATAGGAGGAAGAACAGAGGATTTGCCTTCGTGGAGTTCGTGTCTCACCGGGCTGCGGCCATGGCGCGGAGGACCCTGGTGCCGGGCTGCGTCAAGCTGTGGGACCAGGACGTCATGCTGGACTGGGCAGAGCCGGAGCCCGACATCGATGACGAGCTCATGAAAAAGGTCAGTTTTATTGTATTTTTTAGCTATTGCGAATTGTTTTTTATGTACTAGATATTGCTATGCAGTTGTTAAATATGAAGCGGGTAGGTACTTATGCAGTTTTAAAGTGTAATGATAATGGTTTGAATTTTTTCCGTTTTTGTTACTCCGTGAATTTGGTACCGAAATATCGGGTGTTCAATAATTCCAATTTACATGACAAATAAGACGTACTAATAAGGGTTTCAATTGTTAGACTAAATTAACAGGTGCATAGCCACAATTTGCTTAGCAGCTCTGCCATTTCTTATACGCCGCTTTGCGTTCCAGGTGAAAGTACTATATGTACGCAATTTTCTAATAAGTACAACACCAGATACTATACAAAATCTATTTGAAACCACCATAAACGCGAAGGTGGAGCGCGTAAAGAAAATGTACGACTATGCTTTCATACATTTCTTTGAAAGGGAGCAGGCTGAGCTCGCAATGGCGAAGTTACAAAGAACCGAGGTAGAAGGCAGCACCATAGAAATTAAATGGGCTAAGCCTGTGGACAGAGAATTGTATAGAATTCAGAAATCAAATAAAGGCAATGCGAAGTTTAACCATAACATGGATTTGACACAGACTTTATTGCTTTACAAACAGCACTTTGACAAGAGGGAATATGAAAATGGGAAGGAGGATGAAGGCATCAGCTCGGGGGGTGCTGCGGACTCCATTTGTGGGTCGCCGGGAGATGGGACGTCAAGCTACAGGAGCGTGGGCCTGAAGGATAATTACATGTTGGCGCCAGCTAAGCTTGACGCTATGTGTAAAACGTGAGTAGCCCAGTCTTAATTTTAATATAACTAAAGTCAGAGCCATTCCAAATGCGTGTGAAGCACGTGGACATGCGCGTGTGCGAGGCATGCGCGTTGTAGCATGTAAAATATCATAGTAGATTGTACACTGTTTGGTCACGTGCTCTTGCACGCACACGCAAGCGGTGTGCCATCAAATGTGACATTTTATATGCTACAACGTAACGTGCACGCCACGCAAACTCTTCTGGTGTGGCTTCGCCTTAATTGATAGCATTTGTTTATCTGGGTAGCTGGAAATATAATTCAAAGTCAAACTATTTGTTATTCAAGTAAGCTTATTAATAAGCATTTTTGAATCGTCTGACATTATAAAGAGAAAAAAACTTCTACTACTAAATAGTTTACAGATATTTGTTTAATTTTTTTTGACACTTTGTGTTCCTGACATAAGGTTTTCCTTTCAGATATTCCTGGGCCAGTCCAAGCTACACCTACCAGCAGTTTATCGATCCAACCGGCAACGTAATGTGGGTGTGCCACATCGAGCTCCCACAAGTGGGTCTGCCACTGCTCGCCGTACCCAGTCCAGTGGGGCCATTCGTGACACGAGCCTGCATCAGCGCAGTGCAGGCTAGAGTGGAGGCGGCTGAGATTGCTTTGCAATGTATTAAGGTGAGGATTTTTGCTAATAGCTGGTTTATCTTTTTCTCTAATCCCTCGGTCCCTTAGATGCTGACCCCCTTATTCATAAACTTCTAACTTAGCAAGTCCTGAGTATTGTTATTCCTTTTCTCTCTTATAGACATATTTGTAAGACTGAATAGAAGAAACTGTACTTAGCCGCTTTCTAAGTTAAGAGACATTTATGAATAAGGGGTAAATCATTTTCAGATTAAAATTATTTAAGTGTTTCATTCAAGCAATTAATGCAAGTACTTTCAAGCTTTGATGCGAAATATTTTTTAAGAGTTAAAGGCATCATTTTAAGATTCTTTTGCGTATAATAATAAAGTGTAAACAGTACAAATAAACCTAAAGCTACTTGGGGTCTTATTAAAGAAAATACAAGTTTAACTAACTCTATACCATCCTTTATTTCCAATATTCAGTTGGATGGCGAAAATCTTACAAATCCTTCAGACATAGCCGAAGCATTTAATAAATTTTATACCTATCAAAACGTAAACACTTCACCCAATGTGGGAAAATGTAATCTATCTGGAAAATATATTAGTAATAGTATTTTTTTAGCTCCCGTAGATTGTTATGAAATCAAAAAAATTGTCACTCATTTCAAAAACAAAAAGAGCTCAGGTTATGATAAAATACCTATGTCATTAATTAAACTTTGCATAGACCTGATTCTAGAGCCACTCGTATACCTTATTAACTTGACGCTAGAAACCGGTATGTTTCCCGAGCAGTTAAAAAAAGCTATAATTAAACCGTTGTATAAAAAAGGTACCAAAACAGACGTAGCAAATTTTCGTCCTATTGCAATACTACCCTGTTTTTCAAAAATATATGAAAAGGTAATACATAATAGACTAGTAAGTTTCTTTAATAAAAATAATGTATTGTCCCCTTCTCAATTTGGTTTCCAGAAAGGGAAATCGACATCATTAGCGGTATACAATATGTTTAAACAGATTTGGGATAATATTAATGTACGTAAGCCTTGCGTGGCCCTGCTACTCGACATGTCAAAAGCGTTTGACTGCGTGGTTCACAATATCCTTTTGCAACAGCTAGAACGTTTGGGAGTAAGAGGGAACGCAATCGAATTGATGAAGAGTTACCTTTACAACAGAGAGCAAGCGGTACAAATAGAAAATTACAATAGACAAAACAAAACCATCGAATATACAGAATCATGTTATTTGAACGTTGTCTTGGGAGTACCCCAAGGCAGTATACTAGGCCCTCTGCTATTTCTCATCTATCTAAATGATTTTCCTACACAAATCCTAGACCCCTGTGTGATGTTTGCGGATGATGCCACAATACTATTCTCTAGAGACGATCTCACCATAGATTTAAATGGCAGCATCCAGTTTACGCTCAGTAAAATCTTGCAGTGGCTTGAATCATTTAACCTGAAGGTTAATCTTAGTAAAACTAAAGTCATTCAATTTAGGAACTATAAAACGGCTGCTATGACTTTGAATATTATGGAATCAGGTATTAACGTAGAAGAGGTTGACAGCGTAAAGTTTCTAGGTGTTATTATTGATTCTCATCTGAACTGGAAGTCTCATGTAGAATATATAAATAAGAAACTATCTAAAATGTGTTACGCCTTGTCCATACTTTCAGAATCTTGTTCTGAAGGTATAGTAGTTAGTTCTTATTACGGTAGTGTGTACCCGCTTCTTAACTATGGTGTAATTTATTGGGGCAACTCCGTTGATGTGGATACCTCCTTTAGGCTACAAAAGAGATGTTTAAGGACAATTTATCATATGGGTTTCACGGACTCCCTTAGAAATGTATTTCGTGATAAACGTTTTCTTACATTAACTAGTATTTACATCCTAGAGCTGTGTTTATTTTTGAGAAATAATACGCTATATTTTACAAAAATTGTCTCTTTAAAATCTAATGTAAGAGAGCAGTATAAATATAACGTGTACTTACCCAGGTCTAATAACGCCATATTTAAAAAGAGCACGTTTGTAATGGCAATTCGTGTCTACAACCACCTTCCAATAGATCTGAAGTGTATTGATGGTACTTCTTCGTTTAAAAGAAGGCTAAAGAACTGGCTCATTCAGAAAGTGTTTTATAGTTTAAACGAATTTTTTGCATGCTAACTAGTACATAAGTACAATTAAGATAATTATTATAGTATAGCTATTATTTACATTGTACGCCCGCAAAGGGTAACTGTTGGAACAATTTTTACCCATAATCATCTCTGTAAAAACACAGTTGAACAATAAACATTATTATTATTATTATTATTATTAATTATTGGTCATATGGCCACTGAATTGGTCTGACTAGCTGTCCGATAGACAAAAATGCTCTTCAAAACGAGATTCCAGTGTTCAGGCAAACTGCACAATAAAAGTTTCAAAACAAACTAATCTTAATTTTGTTTCAGGCCCTGCGAGCGAATGTTGACCGCCCTGCCGCGACCCCCGTACCCATGTACCCATCGCTGGTGCAACCGATGCCATACAACGTACCCTACGACTACTCTCTCTACGCACGCCCGCCGCCCATGACTGCTGTACCTAGCTTGTGCCATGTCTTTGATAATATGAGAATTTAGTTGTTAATTAGAGGTTAAGGTTTACTTTTCTATCTTTATTAGCGTTCAATTTCACATACGTTCGTGTATAGAAATTGCAACCTTATCCTGAGTTGATAAGGTGGAAATTTCTCTTGATGCACTAATGAAATGTGAACATGTGTTGTATGTTTGACTTAGTTTATTTTATAGTTGTTAGTAAGACGAGATATGTTATGACGTTGTTAACTTTTTAGAGATCTCTATTGTTTTTTTCTGACGCATAATTGCAGGTTTTCGATTTTGTTTTTGATAAAAAAGCTAGCATTTTAAATAGTGATGATAAAGTAAGACTAAATGTGGTTATTTTGATTGTTACTTTAAAACTTCACTATTTAAAATGGCGGGTATAATGTAACTTTTTCTATCTATGCTTCTTGACCATATAAACTCCTGTAATTTAAGACTAAATAATACTAAATATGTTTTACTGACACTTGATCATCTTTTTGAGATATCTCGATTGTTTTCTTTTTCTGACCTATGTAGACGCACATTGCAATTTTTCTATTGTCTAATAATGAAACCCAACATTTTAAATACTTAATAATAAAGTAAAACCGAAATGTATCAATTTTAATTTTCACTTTATATTTTTCAGTATTAAAAATGGTGGGTATTTCATGCCTTTTCTAACATTTTTTTCTTGACGTTAAAAGCATTCGTACTTTTTTTATTGTAATTTAGTAATAAGACTGTTGATTCTTTGTTAGAATGGAGAGAATTATATGTATAGGCATTATTTACGCAAAGTAAAGCCGCCTTGGATTTACTTGCTTGTGTATATACCAAAGTATATACAGAGAAAAGTAGTCTTAATATTAATATATTCAACATTAAGTTTCGAAGGACTGGTTACTTATTAAATATACATTTGGAACTGCCTGCTTTTTAAATAAATATGAAACCTTATTCATCCCAGATCACATCCGTGTTGCAAAATTCGTAAATTTCGAGGATTACTTTCACTCTGACGAAGGCGTCAGTGTGACGATACGAATCCTCGAAATTTACGGATTTCTAAGTTCACCTCGTCCGTTGGTCTAAGGTAAAAGATGTCATGCTCCACAGCAGCGCCACCGCTTTTTTGAATATGAGTATATAGGAAAATATCTACATAATGTCTATAAAATTCTAGACTAGTTAAAAACATATCTATATCACTAGCTTTATCGTGAGCTTCATTTCATTGTGGCGCTGCTGTTTTACCATAAAGCCTGTTTGAAAGTAAGTATTTCTACACTTTTTGCGCCATTGCCTTGATTTTTAGGTCAGGCGCTAAAAAAATATTTTCTCAATAGGGACATATCCGTATATTCAAAATATAATGAGGAATTTCATATGCTAGGTCGGTATAGAATTCTTATAGAATTATTTGATGCCATATATGTGCCTGTACGATAAACAGTTATAGACATTTGATGGTGGCGCTGCCGTGAAGTATGCTCTACAGCAGCGCCACAATGAAATGAAGCTCACGATAAAGCTAGTGATATAGATATGTTTTTAACTAGTCTAGAATTTTATAGACATTATGTAGATATTTTGCTATATACTTATATTCAAAAAAGCTATAGTGGCGCTGCTGTGGAGCATGACATCTCTAGCTAAGTCTCGTAATTTTCATGCCACCAAAGATAAACAGTTATAGACATTTGATGGTGGCGCTGCCGTGAAGTATGCTCTACAGCAGCGCCACAATGAAATGAAGCTCACGATAAAGCTAGTGATATAGATATGTTTTTAACTAGTCTAGAATTTTATAGACATTATGTAGATATTTTGCTATATACTTATATTCAAAAAAGCTATAGTGGCGCTGCTGTGGAGCATGACATCTCTAGCTAAGTCTCGTAATTTTCATGCCACCAAAGATGTCATGCTCCACAGCAGCGCCACCATAGCTTTTTTGAATATGAGTATATAGGAAAATATCTACATAATGTCTATAAAATTCTAGACTAGTTAAAAAAATATCTATATCACTAGCTTTATCGTGAGCTTCATTTCATTGTGGCGCTGCTGTAGAGCATACTTCACGGCAGCGCCACCATCAAATGTCTATAACTGTTTATCGTACAGGCACATATATGGCATCAAATAATTCTATAACAATTCTATACCGACCTAGCATATAAAATTCTTCATTATATTCTGAATATACGAATATGTCCCTCGAACCTATTGAGAAAAATATTTGTTTTTAGCGCCTGAACTAAAAATCAAGGCAATGACGCAAAAAGTGTAGAAATACTTACTTTCAAACAGGCTTTATGGTAAAAATACCGTTGGGTATGTTGCGGATTAAATGCCAAACTTGTATGGAGGGTAGTAGTATATTTTATAGTCCTATTAAGTAGTAGTAGTAGTAGTAAAACACTTTATTGTACAAATAAATATAGAAAAGTACACAAAACACAAGCCAATTGTACAAAGGCGAGCTTATCCCTGCAAGGGATCTCTTCCAGCTAACCTTTGAATAGTTGAGAGAATAAGAGCAGTGCTAGGCAGACGAACTGTGCAAAATTGTAAAGATTACAGTGAAAATAACTGAATATTATTATCAATTTTATAATTATATATAAAAAAAAACTATTGTTTTTATCTAACTCTTATCTACTATACTTATTACTCTATGAAGCGAGCAGTGAATACGCTAGTGCGATGATACTAAGTTGTAAATAATTTAAATACTTTTTAGCACCTGATTTTTATGTCTATATTTATTCTTCGTAATAACTACCCTCCAACTAAGTTTAAAAAATGGCTTTGATTGGTGTAAACATTCGATGTAGGTATACCAATAAGTATATGTAAATTGTGTAATAACATGAAATATAAGTCTATAAATTAAAATGAAGTAAACAAGGAAAAATATATATCTAACATTCTAATTCTAACGCTAAAGGGTACGCATAAAGTACGTAAGTAAACAACCACCTGTTTGAAAGTATTTCTACACTTTTTGCGTCATTGCCTTGATTTTTAGGTCAGGCGCTAAAAAAAAATATTTTTCTCAATAGGTTTGAGGGATATGTCCGTATATTCAAAATATAATGAGGAATTTCATATGCTAGGTCGGTATAGAATTGTTATAGAATTATTTGATGCCATATATGTGCCTGTACGATAAACAGTTATAGACATTTGATGGTGGCGCTGCCGTGAAGTATACTCTACAGCAGCGCCACAATGAAATGAAGCTCACGATAAAGCTAGTGATATAGATATTTTTTTAACTATTCTAGAATTTTATAGACATTATGTAGATATTTTCCTATATACTCATATTCAAAAAAGCTATGGTGGCGCTGCTGTGGAGCATGACATCACCAAAGCTACACCTGAGAGCTATCTGCTATAAAAACCATCAAAAGTTAAGCGGCTTCCCTGTAAAGAAAAGACACTGCCATGTTTATAGTTACTCCATCAGCTATGTATGAATGAGCTATAAATATGCCGCCGTCTTGTTCACACAGCTCTGCCGTCATAACAAAAAAGGGCACAACTAACATTTTTTGTGAAATTGAGTTACATACATATTCGGAATGAGAAAAAAAAGGCGCATGTATCTAATTTTTTTCAAAATTTTCCTGTGGGAAACTTGGGAGTTACCATAAGCAAATTGGGCACAACTACTCGAATTATTTTTATTTATCAAAAAAGAAAGGCATTTTGTTTTGTGATTAAAATAAAAGGGCATATTTTTTCACTTATGGCTTGTGACTTAATTATTTTTTCAAGTAGCACTTAGTTAAGAAGGCACTTTTGAGTTATTTAAAAGAAAAAGGCACAAGCAGCGAAATGTGCCCTTTTAATTTCTTATCCAACGACATTGATCCACTTGTCGTCGTAGAAAAAAAGGCACAACAATCTAGATGTGCCTTTATTATTTAACACACTTAATGATAGTTAAGATGAGAAAATGATCGAAACAAACAAATCGCGTCAGTTGTGCCCTAGAAGTCAACATAAACCCACGCTTAGGGTTTGCAATATCCGCCTGGTTTTAATATCCGGATAATATAGTAATAATTAGGTATACATATTATCCGAATATCCGGATATTTTGGATAATTTCGGATAGTGGTAAAATAATACTTTATAATTCTTTTAATGGGTGTAATTTGCCAAAATAAGCGTTATAGTTAACTATATAACGATTCATCATCATCATCCACCGGTCTCAGTCCACTGCTGGACATAGGCCTTTGCCAAAGTATGCCACAGAGCGTGGTCAGTTGATTTATGCATCCAATCGCTGCCGGCCCTCCTACCTACGCAAGACGGTGCCATCTGACTAGAGGAGGAATTCAACGTTGCCTAACTCAACTGAATTCTCCTATTGGCTTCTTTTTCAAAGTTGTATCTATCTAACTGCAATATTTTCCCGAGGTGGACATATTCCTTAACGACTTCAAGATACATGCCATCTGTAATTACTGGGCCCAGAATGACGAGGCCATTAAACATGACCTTCATCTTGTCCATGTTCATTCTGAGACCAATTCGTTGGGAGGCTGCATTCAGGCTGTGCAACATTTCCTGAACTTATTGCAGCGATTCTGCTATGACTTCGATATTAAATCATCGGTAAATCTAAAGTGTGATGTGAGAATAGTGAGATGTATTCGCCGTTTATATTTATGTCACGCCGTTCCAGTTTAGAACCTTGAACAACATGTCTTCCAATGCATTTGTAAACAGTTTCCGGGATATAACATGCTCCCGTCTTACTCCTTGATGCAATGGAATCGGTCTTGTTTGACTGTTTCTTGCTTGAACGAACATAGTCGGGGCGTCATACAGACTTCTAAGCACCCCGATGTATCGAAAATCCACTTGGCACCGCTGTAGGGAGTCCAGAACAGATCAGGTCTCGACGGAGTCAAACGTCTTCTCATAGTCCACGAAAGCGTGACACAGAGGCTGATTATATTCCTGAGGCTTCTGTACAATCTGCCTTACAGTGTGTATGTGGTCTATGGTGCCAAATCCTCCCCCAAACCCGGCTCGCTCCGGTGGTTGAAAGTCTTCCATCCGTCGCGCCAGCCTATTTGTGACGACTCTCGAAAACGACTTGTATACGTGGCTCAGAAGTGACATAGGGCGGTAGTTCTTAAGAAGGGTTTTATCACCCTTTTTCAAGAATGAAACTACCATACTCCTGCTTCACGCTATCCGGACGCTCGGAGCTCTCCCTTCGTGGGAAACGGAGTTAAACATGTACTGCAGCTGCCTGAGTACAGGAGTTCCCCTGCCCTTAAGAGCTCAGTTGTAGCTCTGTCCTCACCTGGGGCTTTTACATATTTAAGTTATCCATTTATTTGCAAGTAGTACTTTATTACCTTATCCAACCGATCCAACGAAATAAAAGAGTATGTTTAAATTATGTCTATTAACAATCTATACTTTATTAAAATAAATTAATTTGTACAATAAAAAGGCTCAAGTTACGGATTGTGCTCTTTTTTTCTAATTTTCGGTAAGACTGCTTGAATATGTTAGAATAAAAAGGCTCATTTGGTTAGTTATGCCTTTTAAGTTATGCAATAGTATTTTTGCACGATTTTATATACTAAGTAAAATAGATTTTTTTCATTTATCTCAAACAAATTAAATCAAAATAAAAAAATATGTTTACAGAAGAACCAATTTATTGTTCACGAAAGTTTCCTCATTCAAAATAATGTTACTACTGTGCGTTTATATACCTGTATTTGGCAAGAAACAGTAAAATATTCAAAGTCAATTTTTGCAATTTTACCCAAATGTTAAATGTGCCCTTTTACGTTATGACGGCAGGCAGCTTTTGGTTAATTCTATTCTATAGCTCTTAGCTCGCTCTCTCGCGGTGGGACAAGTGCTTAATAATAAATATCTCGGGAAATCTTGCGCAAACCAACCTACTCGCGGCAAGCTCATCAATCAGTTGGCTTAGCACATATTGATGCGACAATATGTCGCGGCGAAATAGACTATCCGTCCCTAGAAAAAAGGACTGGAAATCTGACTCGCCGCGACATACTGTGGCACCCATCATGTGCTAAGCGTGGGTTTGTGATGTGGGTACAGAGCAATTTTAGACTGAAACTATGAAAGTTAATGATTAAAATCGCAAATAAAAATATATAAATGCCTTTGCCAGGATTCGAACCCGGAACCTCGAACTTCGTAGGCAGGGTCACATCCTCACTACTAACTTCGCTACGGAGGCTGACTGGATATTTTGTATTAAGGCCAAGTTACACCGGATGCATGTGTAGCACGTGTGCGTGGCGTGCGCGCATTTGGTAAGGCCCGGCCTTTAGTTTTCAATAGGGCTCACATTCTAGAACTTATGTTAGGATTCATTTAAAAATAAGAACGTCCTTATAGTTGCCGATTTCTAAGAATGAACTTTTGACGGTTTAGAAATGAGCCCTAAAGAAGAGTTTATTGCTAGTAGCTGCCCTCCTAAGCATAAGTGCTATGCTATAACTAGTTTTGAAAATGTTAATCAACCTGAATATCTAAGGGTAGTAAAATAAAGTAAACAATGAGGGTTTTCGATAATTTTTCTGCCACCAGGCGGCGCTCCGTACGCCCCTGGTCTCGACAGCTGTCAGATTCATACTATTCATAGGCACCTGGGCCTAAAATATTGAAATTCTATTTTATTTGGAAGAGAATTGATTTTGTAATGGATTACGACTAATACATGGTCGTCGAACTGAAGATTGAACTCTAAAACAGGCGCTCAAAGTCACTGGTATTCAAAATAATTACTATAACTTTGTTAATTTCATGAGAATTGACTTGGAACTATTTTATATATTTAGTTTAGGTAACAATATGACTACAGTAATGGTTTTCAGAATAAATAAACCTATAAATATGTTGAAAATTAAATGCGCGTATTTATTTTGACAGTTCGTTATAAGGTCGGCTCAGTGCTGCCATCTCACCTCCCCATAGCGGCAGAAAATTCAAAACTAGTTATCGCACTTATGCTTAGGAGGACAGCAGCTATATGGATTAGGTGCTGCATAGGTATATCATATTATTTTGTTACTGGCGAACGGTATAGTAATTAAAACGCGTAATATGTATTTAATAGTTAAATAGAATAAAATAATTACTCGTTTAAAAGTTATCGTCACTAATTCAAAAATTTCGAACGTTTAATGGGCGCGTTCAAACATTTCCTTGTTTCGGTAGGTCAGCGTTATGTCTTCATTTTAAACGATAATTTCTAAATTGTGATTTAGTTAGTAGTTCCTGTTTCATAATAATAATAATTGCATAAAATGTATTTCTACTAAATTGATTTCACTTCTGAAGAATACTTTGTGATTTGTGATAATTATCTGAATGCAAAATTGCTGTCATTTTGTGCGTGACACTGACAGGTGACAGCTCAGCTGCAGCCAGCCGGCAACTGTCAATCCAATATGCAATCCAATCCATACCGTACCGTTTCGGTTTCGCATTCGCATCATTGGTACCGCAAAATAATGTAAATATTGTGTTACGTGTGTTACGTTCCTGTGTTATCACAAGTGCTAAGTTAAAGAGCTAAAGTTAAGAACTGACATTTACAACTTTTCCTAAATTCGGCAGCCAAACTCAATCAACATGTTGAGAAACTTTATTCACATGAAGTCAATTACTGCTATTACTTCTGCACATGAACAGATGGTAATTAAATCCAGAAGTTTTACTAAATTACGTCCTGTAGCAGCACAGGTTCCAGTCAGAAATAAGCCAACACTGAAGATTTCGACCTCAAGCGTTCGTCACAACAGTCAAAGGAATGTCCCACTTTCAGACAAAAATATAATTGAAAACACTTTAATAGAAAATCTAAATTCATTCACATATAGAACTCACACTTGTGGGGAGCTGAGAACGAGTGATATTGGTGAAAAAGTGACTCTTTGTGGTTGGGTGCAGTATTTACGTTTGTCCAAGTTTCTTCTTCTCCGAGACGCATATGGAACCGTACAGTGTACTGTTGGTACTATAAATATTGACTTCACTAATATACCTCTTGAATCTGTTGTTCTAATACATGGAGAAGTAACTCGAAGACCACAAAATGCTGTAAATACTGATATGTCGACTGGTGAAATTGAGGTTATAATAGGCAGACTAGAAGTGTTAAATACAGCTGAAAACCTTCCATTTAACTTACGCGAATATCAGAAACCAAAAGAACAAATAAGGATGCAACACCGCTATATAGATCTACGGTTTCCAGAAATGCAAAGTATTCTTAGGTTGAGGTCACAAATGTTGCACAATATGAGAAAATTTCTTATTGATGAGCATGGATTTGTTGAAGTAGAAACGCCAACACTGTTTTGTCAAACACCTGGAGGTGCGAGAGAGTTTGTGGTGCCAACACATCATCCAGGATTGTTTTATTCTTTAGTGCAAAGCCCACAGCAGTTCAAACAAATGTTGATGTCGGGTGGCATTGACCGTTACTTCCAAGTAGCAAGATGCTACAGGGATGAAACTACACGTCCTGACAGGCAACCTGAATTCACGCAGCTGGATATAGAAATGTCTTTTACAAATTTTGACGGCATACTATCTTTGATTGAGTCTTTGCTTGTTGACACATTTCCAATGCTTATAGAAGAGCCTCCATTTAAGAGAATGACATACAAATATGCCCTGGAAACATTTGGTACTGACAAACCTAACACTCAATATGGTTTGACATTGAAAAATATTAATGATTTATTCCCAGAGAAAGCAAATGATTCTGATTTCTCTGCCTTTGCTTTGCCATACCCCACAGCATTAGGAAAAGTGACAACAAAAACTCGAGATCATATAAAGCAAATATCTAAGAAATATAATGTTAAAGTGGTGCTAGCTCATGATATACATAAAGCATTTAGTATAGAAATTGATGAGAATTTGAAAAATATAATTGGAGATGAAAACTCATGCATTGTTTCAATGGGTAACTCTGAAAATGCCTGCTTATGTTTGGGAGAAATCAGACAAATCATTGCAACTTTATTACAAGCCAAAAATTTACTTAAAATGAAAGAAAGTACTGAAATATTTTGGGTAGTAGATTTCCCATTATTTACTAAAGGTGAAAATGGTTTAAAGACATGTCATCACCCCTTCACTGCACCACATCCTGAGGATATACACTTATTGGATTCAGACCCATTAAGCGTCAGATCATTAGCATATGATTTAGTTATGAAAGGAAATGAAATAGGGGGAGGTTCAGTGAGAGTACATAATGTCAGATTACAGGAGAAATTATTGAAGATGTTGGGAATGGATGCCAATAAACTAAGACACTTCTTGAATGCCTTGCAAAGTGGATGTCCACCGCATGCCGGGATTGCTCTAGGCATAGATCGGCTGGTGTCTATGGTGTGTAACACAGAGTCCATTCGCGATGTTATAGCCTTCCCTAAGACTCATGATGGAAAAGATCCTTTATCTGGAGCTCCTAATCCTATTTCAGATCAAGACAAAGAATACTATCATATTATTACGAAATAACAAATTATATTTATAGGTACATATAACAGTTCCATGGTTGGACATATTAAATTTTTTATTGTAAATGTGAGATTTATTTTTGAAATATCCTAATAACATGAATTAATCTATTATTAATATTATTACACAACAAAGTCAACAACACAATATCAACAAGATTTTATGTCACAGAAAAATTACCATGAATGTCTTATTCCATCTCACCTTTGCTATTGGCTATTCCCTACATAAAAGTGACGTCATCGTTGGTTCTTGTGTCTTCGCCTAAGTACAGTCAAGGGCAAAAATATCTGTACACTTTTTTTTTGTCTGGAGGATAAGGTTTAAAATAATATAATTATATATTTATGCCCCTGACTGTAGGTACATCATCGATTTCAAGCACAAGCTTCTGTATAATTAAACAGTACCTAATTACGATTAACAATTTCCTTGTACATATACTTAACTACTGAGCAATTAGGTACTGTCGTCGATAAATATTTGAAGATGCGCTCTACATAATACCATGACAATAGAGGCCTGCTCAGATATTTGTGAGCACCCTGGCCGATCCAATATAATATATCGGATAGCGACTGTACAGTCCGGTTCAAAATTGCATGGACAGTTTATGAATGAATTCATTCATAAATCGTCCAATGCAGTTCTGAACGCCACTGTACCTAGTAAGATCATTGTCCATTTTGCATGACCTCGCTAACTTCGCACGTTTGGTCGCTATCGGTATTAGGGGCATTCCCCATTTATAATGTATGCAGAAATCTGGTTGGACTAAAAATCAACTCTATTTCAAAGCAATACCGCCGGTACAAGCTGCATAAAAGATTCATTAATATTGTAACACCTAGTATACGTTTTTTATAAAAGGGTTAGAGGATAAATGCTCAAGGAAATAACAAATCGGCAGTAGACCATTATACGTTGCGTACCATGGAGGTTTATGTTTTGTTTTTATTTATTGGATTGAGTTTGTGTTGGGCGAATCCGTTGGATACGCTCCAAGTCGAAGACGGTAAGTGCTTGTTTAATGAAATAACTATATATTAAAAATGGCAACACGTGGATACTTACATATTTATATCTGTCTTATCTTATTTCCACCATCCAGTTGATTTATTAGAGTGAATTGATCTCTAAGATTCATATTCACATTTTTTACTGATCCGGCCAGATTCCCTCGCGATACTTGGCATCTTACACTTACAGGTTATTGAAAAAAGCATCAATTAAGGTACTATCAGTTGCAAAGCATACCCTTCGTTTCGTCGGCCTCGTCGGCCTCCGTAGCCTAGTTGGTAGTGACCCTGCCTACGAAGCTGGAGGTTCCGGGTTTGAATCCCGGCGAGGGTATTAATTATTTATTTATCACAGATATTTGTTCTTTGGTCATGGCTGTCTATGTATTTAAGTATGACGTATGTCCTGACCATCCATCGTCTAATCTAGATACCTACAAAGAATCATCATCATCATATCAGCCGAAAGACTTCCACTGCTGAACATAGGCCTCCCCCAAATATTGCCACAATGACCGGTACTGTGCCACCCGACTACCTGCGCCTACAAAGAATGTTACACTAAATAATGTGTGTGGACCTCACTATAACGGTTTGGTGAAACAGGTCCTTTAGTCTCTCTCTCTGTCTTTTTAAAGATAGCTACTGTATTGAAACTGACATGCTATGCTGATATGATATACTTGTATGCTTTTCAACTAAAATGGTTTAGTAACCAATCAAACTATCCATCAATTTCTTCAGAATCGAAATGCGGTGACAACGAAAAATACAGTTCGTGTACGAACGGCGGGTGCCATGCTCAGAACTGCTCACAGCTGGGCAAGCCCATCCCTTGTTTGCATCCTAAAGACTGCAACAGAGGATGCGTTTGCAGGGAGGGATATCTCAGAGACGAGTCTGGCGAGTGCGTAGAGAAGAGTCAATGTCGAGAAGGTGATTTTTTATGATTTTCTCTGATGGCAAATGCTGTTTGTGGTTGATGGTGCCGTTAAGCCGGACATCCAGTATAAAATAACTAAGTCTAGGTATTTTATTAAGAATCAAAATGTTAAGCTTTTGAAATTATAATTGCGAAACGGTCCACGGAAAAAACATGCCTAGTCAATTCAAATTTCAGAAGGAAAAACGACCTTAGTTTTAAAGGAACAAGGTACAAATTTACCCCGATTTTCATAAGAATTGGAACATGCACATGTTCTTTCCGTGGACGCTTCACTTAGTAAATACGTATTTTACCTTTTTAATGAAATAACTTAATTCGAGAATGGCCCATCCATTTTCTCAGCTGGGGTGTACTTACATCATTGGATCCTTACCCATTACTGCTGCTGTCATCCTACTTTAGCCTGGTAGGTACCTAAAATAATAATATTCCCTTTAACAGATCAGCACCGCTACATTTGTTACACACATCATCATCCTATGATAGTCCGCTGCTGGACATAGGCCTCTATTATTAACTATGCGTACGCATTAGGAGGTAAATACCCATAATCGCCACGCTGGGTAAGCGGATTGGCGATCGCAGTAATGTGTCTACTATGATGACGCTGCTGCCCATCATCAATCTTTTATCAAATAATGATCAGTGACACTTCAATCCACATTTGTTACACTATGCATTTTCTTTCAGCTATTCAATGCAGCGGCAACGAGGTATTTTCGTCTTGCACGAACGGAGGCTGCGATGCTCGAAACTGCAGTCAGATAGGGAAACCCGTGCCATGTGTCAAGTTGGACCCCAAGAGCTGCGTTAAGGGATGCGTGTGCAAGACGGGATATTTGAGGAAGGATAGCGGGGAATGTGTGGAGAAGGAACAATGTGCTAAAGGTGAGTTCATCTGTTAACTGTAGTCATATAGGGAAACCCGTGCCGTGTGTCATGTTGGACCCCAAGAACTGCGTTAAGGGATGCGTGTGCAAGACGGGATATTTGAGGAAGGATAGCGGCGAATGTGTGGAGAAGATGCAGTGTGCTAAAGGTGAGTTCATCTGTTAACTGCAAGTCATATAGGAAAACCCGTGCCGTGTGTCATGTTGGACCCCAAGAACTGCGTTAAGGGATGCGTGTGCAAGACGGGATATTTGAGGAAGGATAGCGGCGAATGTGTGGAGAAGGTACAAGGTACAAGGTTTTGTAACTATAGGTATTATATAACTGTACCACCTACATTTAATTTTAATTTTAAGCTAATTTTAAGTTATAATTGTTAAAAGAATATTTTGCTACACCCCAACGGGGTCCATGTGATACATACGATCATGTAACACCTGAAATACCATGGTATGCAATAAACATATTATTATATTATATATATATTATACAATGTGCTAAAGGTGAGTTTATGTTTCTACTGCAGTCAACTGGGCAACTGTGCCGTTGGTGAAACTGTACCCCAACTGCATCAGGGGTGAGTGTGCAGGGCGGGATATTTGAGGAAGGACAGCGCGGAATGTGTGGAGAAGGAACAGTGTGCTAAAAGTGAGTTCATCTTTCAACTGCAGTCAACTGAGCAACTGTGCCGTGTGTGAAACTGTACCCGAAGACTCCCAAGAGCAGTGTCAGTGGACGAGTGTGAAAGGCGGGATATTTGAGGTAGGACAGCGGGGGATGTGTAGAGACGGAGCAGTGTGCTAAAGGTGAGTTCATCTGTCTGATATTGACTTATGATATGATAGTATTTTATACCGGAATTTATTTTTCCAATTGTTAAAAAACAGCACCTAGCCCAGTGGCGTACCTATCTATCTGGGGCCTGTGGCAAATTATTTTGATGGGGCCCTATCAGTAAAAATCGTCACATTGTACCTACTCAGTTTAATTTTAAATTTAAATTCACTGCCTCTTGGGCCGGGGCCCTCTTGGGTCAGGGAGGCCGTGGCATTTTGTCAGCCCTGCCACCCTATTGTTACGCCACTGACCTAGCCTACTTAGGTCCAGTGTCAAGAGGCGGTAAGTGCCCCCATCGCCCTCCTTGCATCTCCGCCTGCGTGCTAGAGGAGCAAAGCTGTGTCTCTATTATGCCCCAGCCACGACATTGGTCTAACTAAGGCGACCAGCGGCGAGCGAATCCATGAGTGGGACCGGGATGCCGATATGGGTGCGAGAGGGAGCACCATACGTTTTCCGCTAAGCCGGTCGCCTTAGACCGATGTCGTGGCCGCGGCGTTACTGTCTCTAGATTGATCATTCTTTTCTTTTCCTTCTAGAACGCTGTCCAGGTCCCCACGAGTACTTCAGCTGCGGCGGCGCATGCGACAATGTGTGCGCAACGTTGCACCAACAGAGCCAGAAGAAGTGCCCCATCGTCAACATACGGTGCAACGACATGTGCTACTGCGAGGAGGGGTATGCGAGGGACGCGGGGGGTGTCTGCGTGCTTATTGAATCATGTCCGCATTAAAATATTAATTCGACTGAATGTTTTTTTTTATGATTCTTTTTATATTTCAAAGCTGATGCTCACCGGTTAGCTAGCATTAAATAACTCCTCCTGCGGGTGTCGTAAGAGTCGACTAAGGGATTGAAGTGTCACTGACCATTCTACAAGATTGATGATGGGCAGCAGCGTCATCATAGTGGACACATTAGGTACTGCGATCGTCAATCCGCTTGCCCAGCGTGGCGATTATAGGCATTTACCTCCGAATGCGTCTATACGTATAGTTAATAGGAGAGGCCTACGTCCAGCAGTG